>PVIY010021244.1:0-42750 GCA_004026745.1 Myrmecophaga tridactyla
CAGATCTTTCCTGTTGGTTCTGTTTCTTTAGAGAACGCTGACTAACACACAGGCGTTTCCTTTAGGTATTCTAATCTACTAAATATTAAAAAGGGATATATATATATTATAAGAATAACCTCCAAAATGACCTCTTGACTCTGAAATCTCTCAGCCACTGAAACTTTATTTTGTTTCATTTTTCTTCCCCTTTTTTTGGTCAAGCAGGCTTTCTCAATCCCATGATGCCAAGGACAGGCTTATCCCCGGGAGTCATGTCCCATATAGACGGGAGAGCAGTTTAAGTGCTGAGTTGACCTTGAGAGAGAGGCCACATCTGAGCAACAAAAGAGGTTCTCTGGGGGTGACTCTTAGGTATAATTATAAATAAACTTAGCTTCTCCTTTGCAGGAATAAGTTTCATAAGAGTAAGCCCAAGATCAAGGGCTCGGCCTATTAAATTGATAGACCTCAGTGCTTGTGAGAATATCTAGAATTCCCTCAGTGGGGATGTTCCAGTTTTTTAGGCCTTGCAAACACTTTTTTATTCTCTGCCCAGATTACTCTGGGATGCATTGGGGCATCAGACTAACCTGTAGAAACCAACAAGATCTCACTCTCTATTCAAGGTTCCATGCAATTATGGTGTTCAAATAAACTGACCATACAAGTTAAATTGGACAGTGCATTACAGAAAATATAAATTTTGCACCAAATATCTCTTCCTCTGGTCTCACACAGAAATTGAAGTTCTAAAATGCAGTTCATATCATCTTTTACCCTTTAGTCTGATTTATCCTAGTCCTAACCAGATCTGCCTCACATCTCCAATCAAAACCTGATTTCTCCTTTGGCTTTTTTAACAGTTGCTGTATGGGGCAATGCCAACCCTCAGAGCTTCAGAACTCTAGTTTCGAGTCTCAGGTGCCACAAAGATACAAGGTTACAGGAACTGACCAGGTTATACACAAAGAGCTCAGCATCTCAGAATTTAGAAATACTCGTTACTCAGGAATTGATGTGATTGCTGTAAGAGCTTACAATCTAGGAATATTTATAATAAGCCTTCCCCTGATAACACACTGAGCACCTCTTCTGAATACACATCTCCCCCATTACCCCCCTCCCCAGAAAAAACCACTCAGCCCGGAGAGCCTGAATACCACAACCCAGAACAGATAAGAGAAAGGCTCCTCCCCCTGCCCAAGTGAGCCCCTATTGGCAGGCTTGGCCTTGGGGTTTGTGGGCTAGGCTACCTCCCTCTCCTCTCCCATCCCTGTCCTCCCCTTAAGGCATTGCCCTTGCTTTCCTGTCCCTGCGCATAGGGGCAAACAAAGTAGGAGACAGAGCAGTGTCAGACAGCTGCCCTCTGGGCCTTCAGCCTGGAGGCGACAGACTCAGAAGGAGCACGGCCCAACCTGACCTCACAACCTTCCCCCAACTCTCTCCTCTTGCACTCCTTCTCAGCAAATGACTTCATTGCACCCCCGTTGTCTGAGCCAGGACGTTGGGCATCACCCTAGAACCTCCCCTGGCTTTAGCCCTGTATCCCACCTAAATGCCCCTCTTGAAGCTTTCCTTCTTGTCCTCTTCCACTGCAGACCCCTGAATCCAAGCCATACTCTTCTGCCTGGACCAGTGGTCCTCAACCCTGCCTGCACACTGGAATCACCTGCGGAACATTTTAAAAAGGCAGAGGCCCAGGGCCCCAGAGACTCTGATTTCACTGGACCGAGGGAGGACCTAACGTCAGTACTTTGTAAAGTCTTCCAGGTGGTGGTTGTTCCAGGTGGTTGGTGCTCTCCTAGTGAGCCAGGACTGGGAACTCCTCCTTCTCTTAATCTGTTTCTCTTATAATGCAATTTCAACCCTGGAGTCAAAAACTGACATGCTTGTGCCAGACAGGTATCCTATGGGAATGTGGGCAGGGCCATTTAAAGTGAAGCCAGAAATTGAGCATTCAGTGTATAATTTCCTGATTTTTAAATGTTACGCACAAATTCAAATTCTTTATAAAAAAAAAAAAAACAACGCAAATAAAACATTTTTGTAGGCAAGATCAGGCCCGTGTACCCAGTGGCTTCTGGTTCCACAGAGAGAACAGAGGCATTTTTCTGAAACAAAAATCTGCTTATATTCCCTCCCTGCTTAAAAAAGTTCAGTGTTTTCCCATTGTCCATGAGCCATTCAAGTCTTTTGACAAACTGACCCAAATATATTTCCCTCCCCAACCTATTGCCACTTCTTCCAAAGTCTTCTACAAACCATCTGTTCTAGTTTGCTAGAATGCAATATACCAGAAGCCACAGCTTTCAAAAACGGGAATTTAATAAGTAGCAAGTTAACATTTTTTAGATCATGGAAATATCCCAATTAAAGAAAGTCTATAGAAATGTCCAATCTAAGGCATCCAGGGAAAGATATCTTGATTCAGGAAGGCTGATGAAGTTCAGGGTTTCTCTCTCCAAAATTTGGTGGCTGGTGGACTCTCTGCTTTATGGTTCTGTGGTGTTCTGTTGTCCTTCTCTGCTCTCTCTGAATCTCTCTTTTATAGGATTCCAGTAAAGTGATCAAGACCCCCACAGAATGGGTGGAGACACATCTCCACCTAATCCAGTTTCACAACCACTCTTGATTGAGTCACAGCTCCGGGGAGATGATCTAATTAAAGTTTCAAACAAACAGTGATAAATAAGGATTAGAAGAAACAGCTGCCTTTACAAAATTGGATTAGGATTAAAACCTGGCTTTTCTAAGGTACATACATCCTTTCAAACCAGCACACCATCCATGCCAGACAATTCAAAGTTTCTCTAATCCAATTTGCTCCTTTGAGCCTCTGGGCCTTGGCACAAGCTGATCTGCCCAGCATGCGTTCTCCCTTTTATTGCTAAGTAATCCTCCATTGTGTAGAAGTTCCACAGTTTATCTGTCCTCTAGTTGAAAGACATTTGGGTTGTTCCCAGTTTGGAGCAATTACGAATAAAGCCACTGTAAAGGTTCACATCCAGGTTTTTGTGTGGATCGTAAATTTTCATTTCACTTGGGTACACACCCAGGAGTGGGACAGCTGAATGGTATGATGAGTGTGTTTAACTTCAGAAGAAACTGCCAAATTGTTCCCTAAAATTGCCAGTACTTTGTATTCTCAGACTTTGGGGGTTTTTTTGTTTGTTTTACCCATCTAACTTCCTTTTTTTAAAATAATTTTTAAATTTTCTTTAATATATTTATATGAAATCTGAAACCTTAAAACAAAGTGAATTTTAGCATCATGTTGCCATTTACTTTCTTTATATTGTGCTATATGTATTTTTAAAGTCCTTTCTAGAATTTCTAAGATGTTTCATTTTCATAATTATAAATCCAAAATACTGCAGCTTCTGAAATTCAGAATAAACGAATACACTTCTATATAACAAACCAGTTTACCATACACATTTACTTTGTTTTTTGGCAAACATTTAACTATTGAAATTCGAAAGTGAGTATTATTATTATTTAATATGAGACAAATTTTGTAGATCAAGCATAAGAAATTCTTAATACTTCTTTTTATCCCCCACCAATTCAAAAGCTCTTAAAGAGTTACTAAATGTACACTTGGTGCAATAAATGAAAACGTCTGTTCCTGCTTCCATAAATTCACAGTATGAGGGAAAGACCCATGCAGGAATAACTGAACTATAAGGTAGACTGGTAAGCACAATAATAAAGCATTAAACAATGACCAGGAGCAAGACTAGTTCTGAGTGGAAGATACTAAAACATGAGGGAAGTAACCCTTCATTTGAATTCTGAAAGATGGATATAACTTCAATATGTAAAGTTGTGAGGAAGAAGTTATCATATGACCCAACCATTCCACTTCTAGGTATATAACCAAGAGAAATGAAAACATAGGTCCACGCAAAACCTGTTCACAAATGTTCATGGCAACGTTATTCATGATAACCAAAAAATGGAAACAACCCAAATGTCCATTAACTGATGAATGAATAAATAAAATGAGTTTTAACCATTCAGTGAAATATTCAGCAATAAAATGGAACGAAGTACTGATCCATACTACTGCATGGATGAAACTTAGAAACATTATGCTAAACACAGCATGTGAAAAAGACCACATATTATGATTCCATTTATATTAAATGTCCAGAATAGGCAAATTCTATAGAAACGGAAAGTAGATTAGTGGCTGTATAGGACTGGAGGGGTTGCAGGGAAGTGGGAAGTGACTGCTAAAGGGTGTGTGGCTTCTTTTTGGGGTGGTAAAAATGTTACAAAATTGATTGTGTTGTTGGATACAAAACTCTGAATATATTAAACACCACTAAACACTTTTACCATACTTGATCTCGGCCAGAAGGCTGAGAAACTGAATACTTTCAAATGTACATATTTAAATATTAAATGTTGTAGTGAATTATAGTTCAATAAAATGAATATATTTTTCTTTTATGAGTAAGAGAATTACAGGTAGATGCTGTAAAAGGGAAACCCTGGGTGCAAAAGCCTATCCAGGTAGCACTAAACAGACTTTTGTTACTAGAGCCTTTTCAGGTGACACTGAACATGGGATACATAATGGGAGGTAAATTTAGCAAGACAGGCTGGGACCACATTAAAAAGTCCATCTAACTCCTTTTGATTAACAAGAATGAGGTAACCTATTCAGTCAGACCTTGCTACCTGTCATAAATTGCCAAACCCCAACCAAAACCATTCCTGCCAATCCTAAAGAACACCTAGGGTGTTATATACGATTCTACAAAGTTTCCATGTTCGAGGGTAACTTTCCAGAAACCTACAACCTCCAGAGGGTTCCTGGACCAGATAAATCCTGAAATGTGGAGACCAGCCTCTCCAGAATATCAACTAGCTCCATCCCCCTATTCCATATCATTGACAGCCCCTTACAACTTGAAAAACTTACATTCAGGTGGGTCTTGATTACTTTACTGCAATCCTATGAAAGAGGAAACATTTTGGAAAATGTGAGAGATTCAGAGAGAACAGAACGACGCAGCCACGAGAAGCAGAGTCCACCAGCCAGCAACCTTTGGAAACGAAGAAGGAAAACGCCTCCCAGGGAGCTGGAGAGGAAGCTAGAAGATGATGCTGTGTTTGCCATGTGCCCTTCAAGCTGAGAGAGAAACCCTGACCATGTTTGCCGTGTGCCTTTCCACTTGAGAGAGAAACCCTGAACTTCATCAGCTTTCTTGAACCAAGATATCTTTCCCTGGATGCCTTAGATTGGACATTTCTATAGACTTGCTTTAAGTGGGACATTTTCTCAGCCTTAAAACTGTAAACTAGCAACTGATTAAATCCCCCTTTTTTAAAAACCATTCCATTTTTGGTATAATGCATTCTGGCAGCTAGCAAACTAGAACAGAGTGGGAGTAAGATCAAAGGTGATGGTGGAGTTATACAGAGAAGGTAAGGTTTAACAAATGAGTATGACTGCTGGATCATGATATTGATATTTCTTTTAGTTTCCAGCATCTTAGAGCAGCTAGAAGTAAAAACCACAAATTGTGGAATTGTAACCCATACCAAACTCTGAAATATGTTCTACAACTAATTGTTGTGATGTGCTATGAAATTTATTGCTTTTATGTTTATATGTTATATAGCACAAAAAGGGGGATAAAAGTTTATTGTGATAGTAAATGCACAGCTATCTGATTATATTGTGAATTGTACACTTTGGATGATTTCATGGCATGTGAATATACAATATGTATCAATTAAAAAATTTTAAAAAAAAGAATATGAGGACTTTGCAAATGAAATCATTGCCCTCCCCACTACATGAAACATGACATCCAGGGGTGAAAGTCTCCCTGGCAACATGGGAGATGACTCCCAGGGATGAATCTTGCCCTGGCACAGTGAGATAAATAATTCTCTCCTGACCAAAAGGGGAAAAGAAGTGTAACTAATAAAATATTAGTGGCAGAGAGAGTTCAAATAGAGTCGAGAGGATACTCTGGAGGTCATTCTTATGAAAGCTTCAGTTTGACATTACTACCTATCATAACCTGCCAACACCAACCAGGACCATTCCAGCTGATACTAAAGAACATCTAGGGCAATATATAAGATTCCACAAGGGTTCCATGCACTAATGCAACTTTCCAGATACCTGCAACTTCCAAAGGGGTCCCAGGACCAGATAAGTTCTGAAGCCTAGAGGGCCCAGCCTCTCCAGAACATCAGATAGTCCCATCTCCCTACCCCAAACTAGTGACAGACCCTTCCAATATCAAAAAGTTAGAATGGCCATAGCCCAAACACCCCTAAAGAGAGGGAGAGAAGGATAAAGGGTAATGGTGAAGTTATGCAGAGAGGTGGGATTTAACAAATGAATATGAATGCTGAATCATTGAATTGATATCTCTTTTAGTCTCCAGTGTCTTGGAGCAGCTAGAAGTAAAGACCTGGAATCTGGAACTGTGGTCCATGTCAAACTCTGAAATATGTTCTACAACTAATTCTGGTGCTGTGCTTTGAAATTTATTCCCTTTTTTTGTATATATGTTATTTTTCACAAAAAAGAAAGAAAAAAAGTTGATTTCAGTGATAAAAAATATTAACCCTTCCATCCTCCTATATCCTGGAGCAGCTAGAAGGAAAAATCTGAGAGAGGATCCTATGGTAGCCCATGACAAACTCTGGGATATGTCCTGTAACTACTTATTGAAGAGTGCTTTGAAAACGATTGCTTTTTTATTTATTTGCTTTGTATATATGTTATACTGTACAATTAATAAATTTTTTAAAAAAAGATCAAAGGAGAAGGTGGAATTATAACAGAGAAGATAGGATTTAACAAGTGAGGATGATTCCTGAATCATTGTATTGATATTTCTTTTAGTCTACAGTGTCTTGGAATAGCCAGAAGGAAAAACGTAAAATTGTGAAACTGTAACTCTTATCAAACTCTGAAATCTGTTCTACAACTAATTGTAGCAGTGAACTTTGAAATATATTGCTTCTTTGCATATATGTTATTTTTCACAATGAAAAAGTATATTAAGAATTTTTCCATTTGCAACATTATCAAAAATAATCAAAAGGCCTTTTGTACAGAATAAAGAAAAGCCAACTATTAAAAAAAAGAATATAAGGTAGCCTATATCAATCTCCCATTATTAACCTCATTCTACATTTGGAGAAACTAAGGCCCAAAGCTGCTAATTTGATGAAGGTAGCAAAGCTAATAAGTGTGTTGGGATTATAACCAGGTGTATTAGTCAGGATTTTCCAGAGAAACAGAACCAACAGGATATATATATGTATGTATGTATGCACATATGTGTGTACGTGTGTGTGTGTAAAGAGATTTATTCTAAGGAATTGACTTATGCAATAGTGGGGGTCTGGCAAGTCACAGTTAGGGCAGACAGGTAAGCCAGCAACTCAATTAGAATGATGTTGAAGTCTTAAGTACAAATTTCCTAGAGGTAGGCAACATGCTGGAAAGTCTGGTAAGAGTTGATGTTTAAGCCTTGATTCTGAAATTTATATAGGAGGTAAGTAGTCTGGAAATTCAGAAAGGAGTAGAAGGTATAATCTTGAGATAGTATTTCTTCTTCTGGAAACACCAATTCTTGTTCTTAAGGCCTTCAACACGATGCACTCCCACATTATCAAAGTTTATTGCAGTTACTTAAATTCAACTGATGGTAGATGTTCATCCTTTCTACAAAATACCTTTACAGCAATATCTTGGCCGGTATTGGATTAGACAACTGGATGCCATAACCCAGCCAAGTTGACACATGAAATTAACCATCACCCCAGGCAATTTAACCGTGAGTCCATTATCTTGACCATTATACCACATGACCTCTCTTCCCCTACTCTGTGTTGGATACTTAGTGCCCCCAGCACACCCAGGCAACAAACTACACCTATACACAACCCCCAGGCTGCTCTTCCTTGCCTCAGGCCTCTAATGGTAGCTCCCCTAATTGTCTGTTGACATGAGAGTGTACATGCACCCCTCCATGATGGGAGGTGCCATGCCTGGCGCATTTCTGAATCCTCAAAGTCCACTTCCATGCCAGTGGCATCAATGTTTGCCAAATTAATGAATGAGTGAGTAAAGGTTGGATGGCTGAACCGGAGGAAGAGGGCTGGGTCCTCTATGCTTGCACCCCAACAACAGCAACACACTGTCCAAAAACAAATATACCTCTGGATTCAACATCAAATAATGCTCACTGAGTATGCCTGCCACCCCCAAAATTGCACCATACCTCTCTCACTACCTGCCCAGCAGATATGTCTGAGCATGGCTCATTCCAGCCCCAGCACTGAGGACCCAGCAAGCACTTGAAGCGAGGACCATTTTTCAAGCCAGCATGGTGATTTTTTCTTTCCTGTCCACTAGCTTGGCGTCCAGGGTGGCAGCCGGGCTGGAATGATAGGTTGGCTGCAGGCACTGGCTCATGAATTATTAACTTGGGCTGAGGAGAGAGTTGCTTACAAATGCTTGTCTGTCCAGCGGACCAAGGCAGCCCACAGACTTCAAACAGGCCCAGAGCCAGAGAGGCAGGGAGGAGGGGGATTTGGCTAGGTGGGCCTCATACACTTAATGAGTCTGAGGCCTCTCTTTCCGAGCACTCCCCTGGCCTCCATGCGTGGGCCAGGACAGAGATAGGTCATCTTTCACCAGCTGGCTTCACACCACCATGCCTATTTTATTGGATTCAAGGCTCCTGCCTCTCCTCTTCTCCCCACTCCAAAACCAGTGAGCAAGATGGATTCAATTTGCTGATTACAGTTCTTCCTAAGCCAGGAGCTTGCTGGGTAAGCCAAATTCTTATTTAGCAGCCCATCGTGGCCAAGAGAGAGGAGGAAGTAGAATGTCTTAAGTTGGGTCCCCTAGAAGCAGAGCCTGAGAGGGGGATTCTTGCAAGAGTTAATAGCAAAGTGTTCCCAGGAGAAAAAGAGCATAGAAAACCGGATGGAGCAGGGAAGGGGCTAAGTAAAGGTATGGTCTTGGCTGGAGACTGGCTTCAACCTAATCCTACAGGGAGTGTGAATTGCTCAAGCGAGCTGGTCCCACCTTCAGGCAAAGGGAGCCAGCCTTTATTCCTCCATCCCCACACCCTTGGTGGGAGGACCACAGCTCCTGGGTGAGGTGGCTCCCATTCGGCCAAGAGCAATTGTTGAGAGAAGGGGCAGCTGTGATTCAGGGTAATATGTTGGGTCCACAAAGTAATCAACAATCAGCTCCTTCCATTTCTCCATTTCACCTTCCTTAGCATGAGATTCTCATCTTCATGGTCTGTGCCAGTTTGAAAGTATTATGTACCCCAGAAAAGCCATGTTTTTATCCTGATTTTATCTTGTGGGGGCAGCCATTTCTTTTTCATTCTGATTCAATATTGTAGGTGGAAACTTTCTATTAGGTTATCTCCACATGCCCATGTGGCATGCCCAATTGTGGATGTAACCTTTTGATTGATGGGCATGTGACTCCACCCATTCCAGGTGGGTCATGATTAGTTTACTGGAGTCCTTTAACAGAGGAAACATTTTGGAGAAAACCATAAATGACAGAGCCAACAGAGAGAGAGCTGATACAGATGCTGACAATTGGAGAACAGAGATACAGATGTTTGGAGATGCTTGGAGCTCAGTATATGTCACCACGAGATGTTAAGCAAGCCAGAATCTGGAGAAAGCCAAGGGAAGGCAAGAAATGAAAGCCAGACCCGGAAAAGCAAAGGGAGGAACCTCCATAGAAACAAAGGCTGTAAGAAGCAGAGCCCAGGAGCAAGAGACCAGCATGCCTTCCCAGCTGACAGAAGTATTCCAGTTGCATTGGCTTTCTTGAATTAAGGTATCTTTCCCTGGATGCTTTAGTTTAAACATTTTCATAAGCTTATAAATTTGTAACCTATTAAATTCCCTTTATAAAAGCCATTCCATTTCTGTTATATTGCATTCTGGCAGCATTTAAAAAATGTCCAAGATGGCTGCTCAAGCTCCATCTACTGCAACTGTGTTCAGAGCAAGCAGAGGGAAGAAGGGGAGGAGAAAGGCTTGACCCTCCTTTTTTAAGGCTACTTCTGAAACACAACATGGCTACTCCTAGCTAGGAGGAAGGTGAGGAAATTTGGCCTTTATTCCAGGAAACAATATGTAGCAATAAAAATTGGCATTCTATTACTAATAAGGCCAGAATAAATGGATGCTGAGGTAGGTAATAACCTTAGCTACTACAGCCCCTCCAATTCATCCTCTCCACAGCAGCTAACCTTTTCAGCCCCTAATAAAATCACTCTTTTACTGAAAACTTTTGTGGTAGTTGGCAAAAATGGCCCCAATACTTAGCACCTCCTCCTATTAAAAGATGGAGTCTTTTTCTCCATCCCTGGAATTTGCATTGATCTTGCGATTTGCTTTGACCAATAGAACATGGTGGAAGTGATGCTCTGCCAATTCCAAATCTATACCCTCAGAGGTCTCACAGCTTCTGCTCCTACACTCTTTAAACTCTGCAACTGTCAAGTGAACAAGCCCAGGCTAGCTTATTATATAGATGATGAAAAACCACATGGAGAGGGACCCAATCACCCCAGACATCAAGGCCATTATAAACCAGGCAGCCCCAGATGACCTCCAACTGACATCAGCTGAGCCTGACCAGAAGTTTCAGAAGTTTCAAAACTGACTCAAGTTTCAGTTTTGCCAGACACTAGCTATATGCCAGATTGGTCTGGCCCACCTGACCAATCCAATCCCCACCATGTCCCTCTCTTTCATAGCACTTAATGATACTTGTGACTTCACATTTATTCATGTGAATCTTTTATTAAAACCTGCCTCTTCCATGAGCTTTTAACTACACAAGGGCAGCGTTTGTGTGTTCTCTTAATTGTTGTATCCCCAACACCTAGAACACTGTCTTTATAGAATGGGGATATTATTGCATTCCCAGCATCTAGAACCAGGAATTTCACAATCGGTGATCAATTAACAGTGTTGAATAAGTTGAATCTGAGCATTACCAAGGGCTAGCCATTGGACTATGTCTTAGTTCTTAAAATTAAAATATGAAAGGTAATGAAATGAGAATGAACCTCTCTCTGTGTCTCATGCACACAACACCTTGATGATTCCCAAAGGTCATACATAAAGTGACTGTTGGTACATTTATCACTGAACGTCATTATGAGTCCCAAAGGGCCATTTGCTCTCCTCAAAGCGACTGTCAGTGGTCGTTTAAAATCCTTTATTTAATCTATTACATTATCCAGTGTGAGCACAAGATGGCCTAATTTTGGTCCTAGAATTCACATGGTTAGGAGAACAGACGGGGCTGATAAACCCTGACTCAAGTTTCAGTTTTACCAGACACTAGCTATATGTCTTAGAACATATGTCCTAAACTTGCTAATTTTAGCATCATCACCAGCAAAATGGGTGTTATTGTCAGGAAGAAAAGGGGATCATTTGTGGAAAACCCTTGACTTGGTGCACATAACAGTTCCTCAATGAATGGCATAGAGCCAGCGGATCCCAGAGTGGCACAATCTTCTCAGAGAGGCCCACAGCACAGGCTGCAGGTCATGTTTTCACTTACGTATGTGTCTATCTGCCCCACCTCCAACCAAGGCCCCTAAGTGACCATGTCTCTCTGAATCCCCAGCCCACAGCCTGGGGTCTGGCACCGAACAGATGGTGATGAATGTTTGTTGAATAAAGAAAAGAGAACTTGAAGAGGAATGAAAGAATTCAACATTCACTGCAGGCTCAGTCCTACACTAGAAGGCTGAGAACCAAAGAATAAGAAAATACTATTTCTGTCCTCTAGTTGCTTATAGCCTGGGGCAGAAGCGGAATCCCATCAACCCCTAGGAGATTTAACTTAAAGATCTCAATTGCCAACTGCCTGAGATCTGGGAATGAGTCCCATTCCCACCTGGCAAGGAGAAACTGGAGCTGAGTTCTGACCCCTGAACTCATTTTTGCTCAGCCTATAGGTCTTTGAGCTTGCAGTCCTGGTCTGGGGTGAGTAGGAGAGGTAAATCAATATTTACACAGTAGACTAGTGCATGGGGTGATGGAGCTACAGGGAGGACAGGAGCACAGAAGAAAGTGGCCCTCACTCAGCCTGGGTGAGAGGGGAGCAGGGATGTAAGGGCGCCAGCTCTGTTTTTGCATCAAGTATATGCTGGGCAGCCATGGGTAGGTCAGTCACCTTTCCTGGATTTCAGTTACCCCAGAGTTATATGAGAGGGCACTAGTAGAGCAATGATTTTTAAACATTTTTTTTAAAGCATTTGAAACCATTTCCCCCACCTTCCCAGAAAATGAATGTTGGCACACAGACAGAAGCAGGCTGTGCTGGTTTGAAATGGTTATGTACTCCAGAAAAGGCCATGCTCTTTGAATCCAATCGTGTGGATGCAGACTTCTGTGGGTGGGAACTTTCAATTAGGTTGTTCCCATGGAGATGTGACTTACCCGATTCAAGGGGGGGTCATAATCCCCTCCTGGAGGCCTTTATGGGAGGGAGCCAGAGAATTTTAATGAAAGAAAAGAAATGTCCAGAGACATTTGGAGAGAGCACAGAGAAATAAACACCATGGGAAAAAACAAGTAAGGACCCATAAGCACCTACCAAGAAAATGCCCAGAGAAATTATGGAGAGAGCCACTGAAACCAGAACCCAGAGAGAAAAAGGATCAGCAGATGTCACAATGTGCCCTCCCATGTGACAGAGGAACGCAGGATGCCATCGGCCTTTCTTCAGAGTCAAGGTACTTTCTCGGGATGCCTTAATTTGAACATTTTCATGGTCTTAGAACTGTAAATCTGTAACTTAATAAATACCCTTTGTAAAATCTGATCCATTTCTGGTATATTGCATTCTGGCAGCTTCAGCAAACCAAAATACAGGAGTTCCTGGGAGAAGGGGGCAGTGGCGGGGCAGCACCTAGACAATTAGACCCTCATTCTCCAGACCCATGCCCCTCACAGAGCCTCAGGCCACCTCCCCAAACTGCAGGGATCTGGGGAGAATAGCTGGAAAGGATGATGCCAACACTTGGAATTCTGAAACCACATCTTATCAGCCCCAACTGATGCACAAACCCAGGGTCTGCAAACCCAGAAGCATCCAGGCCCAGGCAGGTAACATAAGTGAGTGATGACATGAGCCAGTTTTACTTACAGAAACATCTTCATTTGTATTCTTTCACCTAGACACATTTGTCTTGCATATCAAAACCTTAATTAGTCTTTATTTCCATGAAGAGAAATGTGCTCTACTTTTTGTGTTGAAATATGTAGGCCTCTTGGTCTATCATTCATTTTTCTGTTTCTGATGGAGATGTGGATAAAAAGAAATAATTTACCTTCTCCTAGCTAGAAGAACAAAGGTGGGGTAAGGAGGATGACAGATGGCAGCTGCCATCAGCCTCAGCACAGGGAGGCAATAGGGAGTAGCGGAGATTGTGGTAAACTGGAACACACAGGCCCTCTCTAAGAGGCAGCTGCCACTTAGCTTCAGCCAATGGGTATTTTTCAGGGAGATAGGATTGCAATGTCTGACATTTCAAGACAACCAAAAATCCAGATTTTTATGAGAAATCTCGTATTTTTAAAATGGATGATGATTTCTAATTTTTTTCTCATAATAAAACACTACTCCAACAAAATATGTCCATAGGTCCAGATTCATCCAGTTTGAGACCTCCACTCTGATGAGACTAGCTCATGAAACCAGTTCTTCTTGGAGACTGCCCTTCTACCCCCATCCTGGCAGGATCAGAATTGAGCTGCCAACTCGCAAAAGAGGTGGGAGTCCTTACCGGGGGTAGCAGCATCCTTCGTGGAATCCCCACACGCACTGTTTCCTAACTCCAGTAGAGAACAGATGTGCTGGATCAGCTGAGGCCAGAGGCAGCTTGAGACTGGAGAGACTTAGAACTATGAAGAATGATTTTTTTTGAAAATGACAACAGGCACTCAGTTTGAACAGATGAAAAGGGTTCCAACCAGCGCCCGGACGGTTTACACCAGAAAACAAGAACTACCAGGTTCTCTACCCAGCAGTCCCAGGATCTTCCTAGAATAAATCCCATTGGGTTACCAGAAGCCTTCTTAAACCTTCAATGGTTCCCTTTTGCTTTCAGGATGAAGCCCAAATACAAAGGCCTTCAGGGGACCTTACCACCTTGTAGAATCCAGGTGTCTAGCCCCTCCCACATGTGCCCCCTGTCTTATCCTTCTGTTTTCTGGTGCTTTTTGCACATTCTTCTCTCTACCTGGTGCACTCTCTTTCCCTGTCCACCTCCCTCCATAGACTTAATTCAGCTGTCCCCTCCTCCAGAAAGCCTTCCCTGATGACACCTCAGACTGAATTTAATTGCCCATCTTCTATGCTCCCACCACACCTCTGCTTATCTCTACCTTTGTCCAAGTGACACCGTATTATAATTGCCCATTTCCCTAACAGTTTTCTCCATGGGGTGACAATATCTCTAGTGCTTCACACACAGCAGGAACTCAATAAATGCATGCAGAAAGAAGGAAGCAGGGAGGTCTGAAGATGGACTAAACCCCCTTTCTGCAAAAGCTTTGGGATACATTTCTCCCTAGGGATAGAGGCTTAAGTGACTGCTCAAAGTCCCTTCTTGAATCTTAAAGGATTATAGTCAGTTCAAAGTGCAAGTCTCCTACTCAGAGAGGGACAGAATCTATCAGCGATCACACAGCAATGTGCGGACAGACCTGCAGTGAAAATGTGAATCAGAACTCTGTTACGTTGCTGGCTCTTACTTCTTCAAATGGCTCCTTCCCCACCAAAGGGTCTGGAAAAAAACAAGGGGGTGGGGTTGGGGGTAAGGATGGGGGCAGCTGCAGTGGGGAGGACAGCTACAGATGGTGTTCAGTTTGAGGCAGTGTCTTAGTTCTAATTTTCAATTCCCTTAATGCTGAGAGATTCTTTGCTGAAAACCTCTCAATTATTAATGTTCTAAAAACAATATTTGTTTTCTCTGCTTCTAGCAACAAGCTGAGGCCTCAAAGCTAGTGATCCTACACTGAAATGCCTGAGAGAAAGACTCACCTTGTTGATGAGGCATTTCAAAGGAATCAGGGGTTCATTAGATGGCAGCAGCCGGACTGGAAACATTAAGCCCACGTCAAGCCTGGGACTTTAAGGTTTCCCTGTTATTAAGGACTTCCAGGACAAGAAAAACTGTAATAATCACAAAAACAATTGCCATGCTCTTATGCGCAAACATAAGACTGAAGACTTGACTTTTACTTATTTAATTCTTAAAACAACTCAGCTTGGATTTATCATATCCATTTCACACATGAGAAAACTGAGACTCAGAAAGGTCTAATCCTCGCTCACCGTTCCACGGCTCATAAATGAGGACGGCAAGGTTTGGGCTGTAAGAGCGTACGGCCAGCACATTTCTCACCTTGACACCACGGTGCTGTCTGGGAATTTAGTTGCATCACGAGAGGTGTAAGTTAGGTACAAGGAAGAACTTTCTGAAAGCAAATTGAATTACTCTGAAAAAGCATTTGGAACAAGGCATCGTTGGAGGGGGGATGTGACCAAGATGAAATTCTGCAAGTCAGGGCAGCAAAAGGGGATGGGGGGTGGGAGGGCACTGTGGACTTCCTGGGAGGACCGCCCTCCTTTATTAAAATTCAACCTAATCATCTCAGGTCTTGTCAGGCAGGAAGGAGGAGGGTTAGAAGACAATCTAATCTCCATTGTAGGCGTGACAAAAAATGTTTCTCTTCCCAGGCTCTCTCTGACCCCAGTGCCACCTTCCACACTCAAACCCAATCACGGACAGAGGGCACTTTTGTCCACCTTTTTTGTGGTGGTGCCGAAGCCTGGCAGAGCCAAGGGGGCCCCGGCCTGCGAGGCCCCCCAGCCAAGCTCTCCAAGCCTCACTCTGCCCCCTCACAGGTCGCCGCGTGGCTTGCCTGAGATAATGCCCATCAGGCCTGATGTGTAGTGACAGACCCACAAATGCTAGCCTCCCTTCCTCTCCCCCTCAAGCTGAGCGAGAGGCTGGCATTTTCAAAGAGACTTGCTAAAGAATAAAGTGAAGGATGGAGAGAAAATATCATTTCCCTTTCAAGGCTCTCCAGTTGTAAGAAAAAAAAATCCACTCAAAGTAGCTGAAGCAAAACCAGAGGAGGAGAAGGAAAAGAAATTGTTTGTTTAGAGGACAGAGCAACATCTCCCAGGACACAAGGGCGATGTGCTCAGCCTCAGGGGCCAGGGCCCCGGGCACCGACAACTGCCAGGGAGAGAACTGCTTCTCTCTCAGCGTCTCTCTAGAACTCCAATGTCCTGCTTTCCTGCCCCTTCCCGTGTCTGCTTCCTTCCCCTCTCTGCAAATCAGCTTTCCCTACATCTCTGCAGACACAGGACACCTCAAAGGTTTCTGTCTTAAATCCTTATTTGAGCGTTCAGCACCTGAGCAACATCGCTCCCTAAGTCCCAATTCCAAACTCTTATTGGCCAAATTAGCTGTCAGGTGAGCATCCTGGGCCAATCTGATGTGGCTAAAGGGGCGGGGTCACTGAGTATAGACCTGGCTGCTGGGACTCCAGCCTCCAAGAGGGCTGCCAGTGGCCCACAGCCGTTTTGTGCTCACACCCTTATGTGATCCCCTCCCTTCGAGTGTCCCTCACTTCTAATAAATAAGTTATTGCAGAGTGATAGGATTTCCCTTCCAAGATTAGATTTACAAAAAAGACACTGGCTGGTCATATCTCGCTTCTCTTGCTCTCCTTTGTGTTCACTCTGAAAAAAACTAGCTGCCATTTTGTGAGCTTTGCTGGAAGAAACCCACGTGGAGAGGAACTGATCTCTCTGGCCATCAGCAATCAGGGACCCGAGGCCTGTCAACAGCCTCCTAAGGTGGTGTGGAAGTGCATCTTCCACAGTTGAGCCTAAGATAACAGTGGCCCCAGCTGACCCCCTGGTTGCAGCCTGAGTCACACCCAGATTCCTGACCCACAGTAACTGTGAGATAATAAATGCTGGCTGTTTTAAGCTGCTAAGTTTTGGGCAATTTGTTACACAGCAGACGCTAACTATTAAGGAAAGGAATAGGCCTAGCAAACACCAAAAATGGTATCTCCTCCTTTCAAGCAATACAACAACAAGCAAGCCTTTCACGATTAGAAGCGAGAGCTCTCCATAACAAGCTCACAAGTCTTTCTGCCTTGTCACCCTGATTCAGGAAAGGCTATCACCTGAGTGGGAATTAGTAGATCAGATCAGCCCTCAGGGATAATGTCAGTTATACTGTTCACATTCCACAGATTTATGAGGATAAGTCATTCCTGGGAACTGCAGTATTAAAAATCTATTGCTAGTCATTAGGGGAATGCAATTTCAAACCATAATGAGAATCTAGGATACTCCTACCAAAATGGCTAAAATTTTAAAAACTGACAATACCAAATATTGGCAAGGCTGGGCAGCAATTGTAACTCTCATTCAATACTAGTGAGAGTATAAAATGGTAACTCCATATTGGAAAATAGTTTGGCAGCAACTGCTAAAATATACTCCTGCCCTTTGACCCTGAAAATTACATTCCTGAGCATATACTCAAGATAAATGATTGCTTATGTCCACTAAAAGAAATAAACAAAAATGATCATAGTACTTTATTCATTGTAGCCCCAAACCAGAAACAACCCGAATATCTATCAACAGTAGAATGGGTTAATAAATTGTGGTATGCTCATATAATGGAAAATTACACAGCAACAACAACATGGTTGAACATTAGAAGCATAATGTTTAATGAAAGAAGTCAGACCCAAAAGGGCATGATTTTGTTTACATGAAAATTAATCAGTGGTGGCAAAGGTCATAACAGGGCTGCCTTTGAGGAATAATGATGGGCGGGGGACCAAGGGGACTTCTGGGGTGTCATCTGTGTCTTTTTCTTTGTGATGACTGTATAAAAAGACATCAAGCTTAACACTTAACATCTTAACACTTAACATCTGTGCCTTTAATATACATAATCACATACTTATATTTATTACATTACATTACCATAATGCACAGAAATATGGAGTCCACTGTACAATCACCCCATCAACTCCAGTTACTCTGAGCCCCAGTTTTTCCAAGATGGAGATAAGCCTGGGGGTCATACATATATAGAGTGAGTACAAATCTGAATTGTATTTTAGGAATTTTGCTCATCTATGAAGAATAGATTGGAGTAGGATAAGAAAGGATACAGGGAGTCCTTGAAAAGGCCAATTTTGTTTTCCAGGAAAGTGATGGCGGTGGCAGGACAGTGACAGTGGAGATAGAGAGAAACATTCAAGGGCAGCCAACAGGACCTGACAGTGGAGTGGATAACGAGAAGATGAGGGAGGAAGTTATATCAACAAGTATATTTCTGGCTTGGGCAAGTGGGTAGGTGGAATTCCATTCCAGGAGATGAAGGGAAGCCTGAGGAGAGGCAGATTTGGGGGAGGCAGGGAGGATGAAGGATGCAGTCTTGGACAGGTCAATAATGAATTGCCCAGAGAACCACCAAATAGAGATGTCAGAAACGATGGCACCCCCACTGTCTTAGATTGGATCCCTTGAAACAGATCCTAAAACAACAATGTTTGTGGGGGGGGGGGAGCTTTCAGAAGATACACCACGAGGAAGTGAGGAAGGCAAGATGTGGCAGAGGGTTGCAACCTGCAATGTGATTGCAACCAAGGCTGCTGCCTG
Organism: Myrmecophaga tridactyla; assembly: GCA_004026745.1. Lineage (NCBI taxonomy): Eukaryota > Metazoa > Chordata > Mammalia > Pilosa > Myrmecophagidae > Myrmecophaga > Myrmecophaga tridactyla. Next base: position 18,746 of record PVIY010021244.1, read on the forward strand.
TTCTACCTTGAGCTCAAGAGTTATATCGAATTGAGACAAAGGGGCCAGCCTTCAAACACCACCCCCCCCAGTCATTGGCCATGGATGTCCCCTGATAGGGGCATATCCTTAGGCGAGGCAGTTTCCTATGGCTAAAGGTCATTCCCAGGGAGTGGTCCAGCTGTGACTCGTCCACAGCTGGAAATAATCAACTTTGGGAGAACTCCTGACCTATAGGCCATTCAGGTTCCTTCGCAAGGGAAGGGTGGGGACTGAGGATCAGACAGTCTCAAGTTCTCATCCCCCACCTGCATCAGCGAGGCACTGAGAGATGGCATGCTCCATGCTCCCCGCCTCTGCCCACAGTTCCCACAGAGCTGCTCCTTCTAATGTATTTTTTATAAAAAGAGCTGGGTTTTCCTTTGATGAGCTACTCGCTACCACAGTTCCTGCTCGGTGGATGATCTCTGGAGCTTCGGGAGAGATGTCATCACCGTCAGGGCACAAAAACCAGTGCAGGGGCTGCCTAACAAGGGTTGGACCAGTTCACTCCTACAAGGGTCTCTCAAACCTCACATTTGAGTCATTAGCAAACCTTATCAATTCTACTTTCAAAATATATCCGGGATTCGATTTCTCACCATTTCCACTTGAATCATCCTGATCCAAGCAACCAGCATTCCTCACCTGACTTCCTGCAGAGTCTCCTCATGGTCCCCTGCTTCCACCTCACCCACGCCCCTCTTCAGTCTTCTCTTAGCACAGCAGCCAGGGCAAACTATTAAAATCCAAGTCATATCACATGCCCCCTCTGCTCAAAATCCTGCTGTGGTTACCACCTCACTGGCCTTTCTGAGCTCATTTCTACTTTCCTCCCCCTCACTCACTCATACTCCTGCCCCAGGACCTTTGCACTTGCTGTACCTTCTGCCTGGAATGCTTTTTGAACTCCCAGCTCCTTCAGATCTCAGACATCATCTTTTCACGGATGCATTCCCTGACCACTGAATTTTAGATTAAAATCCATCACCAGCTCTCCCCATGCTTTTCCCCTGCTTCATTTTTCTCCTCTTTGTGAATTGCCATTTGATATATCACATATTTCCCCTGTTGATTTTATTCATCCACTGTCTCCCTGCTGACTCCACAGGCGCAAAGATTTTTGTCTATTTCATTCAGTGACTAGAATGCTATTCATGCTTAGTAAGAGAACTCAATATTTGTTTGACTGAGGGAATTAAGAAATGAATAGCAGGTAATGCTTGGCCCTTATCTCTGTCCTTGTCACATCAGCCCTTAGAGATGGATGTTACTATCCTTTCTCTACCGATGAGAAAACTGTGGCTCCAGAAGGCTGCATGACCTCCAAAAGACCAAGGGCACACAGCCTAGAAGTGGCAGCGCAGAGACCAAAGAAGGCTGGTGAAACAAGGACCACGAAAGCGTCTTCCTCCACACCTGTGGCCTCTCTGAGCACCTGCTATTCCTTCTGCTGGAATGGCCCGTCTCATGGTCGGCTCCTCCTCCAGCTCAACTGTCACCTCCTTGAGGAAGCCTTCCCTGATCTCTGTCTGTGTAACAGTCACCCCCCTTCCCAGTAACTGTCCTATGTCCTCTCCATTTCCTTCACAACCCATTCACCATTCTACAGCTACCTCCTGCCTGTCAATCTGGATGCAGGCAGAATGACGGCAGCTCAGGAAGGATGCCATCTGGAGGGCAGGGAAGTCTCTGGAGACAGCCGCAGGCTTATGGCAACAGTGTCCTCTTGAGAGATGCTCACAAATCCATAGAAAGTCAATCTGCCAAATGACCAATTTACCGGTTAATCGATTCACTAAATACTTGCTTCTACTCTCCTTATGAAGTTTCAGCAATCTGTATCACAAAATAGTTTTGGCAGCCTTTAAGGATTTTTTGCAGTGTGGATCCCACAGTAGCTAGGGGGCCGCTGCAGCCCTGCATAACTGACTGCAGAGCCTGACAACAGCTGGAAACGTGCTCCCAAGGCCTCCTCTCACTGCCCCACACAGTGGGTACAGGGAAGGGCAGGCCTCTTGACCAGCAGTCAAGCAGCTGGATTCATCACAAGTGCACAATCTTCCAGCCAGTGGGCCACTGCCACACCTGGTTGGGTTTTCCAAAAACTGAAGTTGCCGGAAAGAAAGCTGTACCTGAAAGACAATAAATGCTCACCCAATTGTGGAGAAGAAAAGAATTGATTAACCATCTTGTAAGAACAAGCAGGAAACCAAAACCTGGTGGCTGGTGCGCCAAACAACAGGAGGCAGTAATATTTATATTATATTTATACCCTAAGCCTAACAGGCAAATCCCTCCCCCGTTTCCCCATTGGCTGGGTACTTCAGAGTTTACAGACTATCCAAGAGGCCTAACTCACCATTTTTTCCCATATAAGGAAATGGTGTCGATCCCCAAGTTTACATGAGAAGCCCCCCTCTCCCCACTTCCCAATCGTGGAACTGGTCTGGGCCGTTTTTGCAGCCTTTGTTTAGTAAGTTTTGTTTTCCCCTACTCCATGCCATTTTGTATGAAAACTAAACTTAATTTTATTCTTACAAAATTAACCAGGATCGGGTGCATGGGTGGTTCAGTGGTAGAATGCTCACCTTATATGCAGGAGACCTGGGTTCAATTCCTGGACCATGTACCACCCCCCCCCCAAAAAAATTAACCAGGATCAAGACTAAGGTGAGGAGAGTGAGGCATTTGCCTCCAACTATAAAATTTAGGGTATTCCAAAGAGCTCAATAATCAAGATAAATATTTTATTGCAATATTTTCAAAAGTAAAAACGATGCAAAAAAACATTAATGAACACAATAAAAGTATTTTAAATAAAACGTGATGAGTATTACTGATTTTCCCTTTTGCCTTATGTTCCAATGTGGCTTCCTACAGCACCATTACTGATTCTGCTGCTGGGAAGGTGGAGTAGACATGCTTTTCTTATTCCCCCCATTAACTGAAGCTAAATGCTCTAGACATTGTATAAAAAAGAAACATGAAAAGAATCTGAAAGGTGGAAGGAAGGCGGCAGGATGGGCAGGACCTCGGGACCCAAGGGATGACACAGTAGTGAGTTCCTTGTGTTTTCTTTTTGCCTCATGTATCATAGACTTAGAGCTCAAGAAAGCAGCAAAGCAGAAATGTCAGTGGTATTTGCAGGTGCAGTGCCTACTTTCTCTAGACAAAATACCAAGAAAGATGCAACCTAGCAAGACAGACAACGTTTAGTCAGTAACTGTTCTACTCCAACCAAATGCTGCAGAAAACAAACTATGGTTCCACCCCGACCCATGCCAGCAAAGACTGACTAGGTAGCCTAAACTTCCACCCTCATCCAGCTATAACAAAAGTACCCTAAACCCCTGACCAGGGTGGTGAAAGACCAGACCATGTAGGGAGCCAGAACTTTCATCCCTACCCCGCTCACACCCCAAGGGATCAGCAGAGATGCCCATATGGAGTCTGGATTATTAACTCCAGCAGGCATTAATAAAGGGCCTCTTGCCTTTCCAGACAGTTGGGGTTTCCAGCACCAGCCAGAAATAATGAGGTTATGTGGCGGCCAAGTGGCGACCTAGAATCCCACCCCTCCTGAGCAGTAATGAGGGTATCTTACCCTCTTGGGTGGCAACAGAGGTCAAATAGAGAACCTGGATTTCTACTCCTACCTGGCAGGAACAGTGTGCTGCTCTCTTTTCCACTGCCAGAGAGGTGTTCAGAGAAAGCCAACTAAAACAGAAGATTTAAATAAGATACAGAGTCTCACAACATAATATGAAAACATCCAGGTTTCAATTGAAAATCAGTCATCGAACCAAGAACCAGGAAGAGCACAGCTTTAATGGAAAACAGATGCCAACACCAAGAAGGCATAAATTTTGCAATAATCTGACAAAGATTCTAAACAGGCTATCATAAAAATGCTTCCTTGAGCAATTCCTAACATGGCTGAAACAAATAAAATAATAGAAATTCACATCAAAGCTGCAGAAAGTCTTAGCAAAGAATAGCATCTAGGAACTGAATCAAATTGAAATCAGAACCAAATTGAAATTGTGGAACTAAAAAATTACAATAACTTAATTTTAATAAAATCTTGATAAAAGAATTCAAGAGCATAAAGGAGGGGACAGGGGAAAGATTCAGTTGATTTAAAGATAAGCAATATGAATTGCCCAAAATGAACAGTAGAGAGAAAATACAATGAAAAAAAAATTAGCAGAGCTTTGAATCTGTGGGACTACAACCAAAGATCTAATATTCATGTCATCAGAGTCCTAGAAGGAATGGAGAAAGAGGCTGGGACTAAAAAGTACTTCAAGAAATAAAACTTGCCAAATTTGGCAAAATAAATAAATCTACAGATTCAAGAAGCTGAGAGAATCCTAAAAAGGATAAGCCCAAAGAAATCACATCAATACATATCATAGTCAACTACTGAAAAAAAAAGAAATCTTGAAAGCAGTGGGAGAGAAGGAACACATTACCTAAAGGAAAAGCAATTTGAATGACAATGGTGATAATGGATTTTTTTGTCAAAAACCAGAAGGAAGTGCACAATAAATTTGTAAGTGCTGAAAGAAAATCAACCCAAAATGCTATATCCAGTGAAAATGAAGAATTTTCATGGAAGAAAATGAAGAATAAATCAAGGCATTCTCATATTAAGGAAAAAATAAATAAAGGAAGGAAGTTCTCCAAACAGAAAGGAAATTATAATGGGAGGAACTTGGAACATCAGTTTGGCTAAAGGTGGCTTGAAACAATGGAGATTTATTGTCTCCCAGTTCTGGCGACTTGAAGTCTAAAATCTTTAGGGAAGGATCTTTCCTTGCCTCCTCCTAACTGGTGGTGGTCAGCAGTCCTTGGGGTTTGATGGCCTGTAGCTGCATTAACTCCAGTCTCTGCCTCTGTCGTCACATGGCCTTCTCACCTGTGTACATCTATCTGTCTCCTGGTTCCTTCTTCTCCAGCCCTATTGCACTAAGGTTCCACCCCACTCCAGTATTACCTCATCCTAAGTAATTACATTGCAAGAACCCTATTCCCAAATGAGGTCACATTCTGAAATAGTGGGGTGTAGGACTTCAACACAACTTTTTTGTGGGACATGATTCAACCCATAACCAACAAGAAGAAATAAAGAACAATGGAAAGAGTAAAAATATGGGTAAATGTATACATTTTCCTTCTCTTCTTGAGTTTTCTAAATTATGTTTAACAATTAAAGTAAAAAGTATACTACTATCTCAATTAAATATAAATCTTAAGTGTAAATATTTAAGACAATAATATAATAAATGAGGGAGGGTAAAGGGGCATAAAGTGAAGTAAGTTCATTTAAAATGGTGAAGTTCCGGCACCAGTAGACTATGATATATTGTGAATATGTAATGTAACACCCAAAGCAACCACTAAAAAGTCACACAAATAAATACACTCAAAAGCACTATGGATAAATCAAAATATAATCCTTATGGAATTATTTCCCATAGGAAAGAAGTCAGGAAAAAGAAAAGAGAAAACAATGAAAAAATAGAACAAAAAGTAAAATGGCAACTTAAACCCTAACATATCAGCAATTACATAAAATGCAAACGGTCTACATTCACCAATTAAAAGACTGCAATTGACAAGGTTAGAAAGCAAGGTTTAACTCTATTTATTGTCTTTGAGAAAAGCACTTCGAACATAATGACATTAGTATTATATAAAGTACTTCAGAGCAAAGAAAATCACCAGACACAGAGGGACACTGCAAAATGATGAAAGGGTTGATATACAAGGCAATCCTAAATGTGGTATGAACTGAACAACAGAAATGCAAAAATTTGCAGCAAGAATTGATAGAAGAGAAAGGTTAAAGATTTGAATTGAGGAAGTCAATCCAGACTTAATAATACCAGCCTTCATGGAAGTCACAATTATAATTGCAGATTTCAACACCACTCTCTCAACAATTGACAAAACAACTAGATGGAAAATCAGCAAAGATATATTAAAACTCAATGACACCATCAACCAGCCGGATCTAATTGACATTTATAGAACATCCCACCCATCAACAGTAGAACACACATTCTTTTCAAGTGCCCATGGAGCAGATAATAAAATAAAGCTTATGCTCACCATAAAACAAACAAATTTAAAAGACTTGAAATCATATAGAATGTATTTTTCTGACCAGAATGAAATCAAGCTAGAAATCAGTAATAGAAAAATAACAGGATAATCTCTACACACTTGGAAACTAAACAACACAAAGAGGAAATCTCAAGGGAAATTCAGAATTACATTTAACTAAATAAAAATGAAAATATAACATATCCAAAATTTGTGGAACACAGCTAAAGCAGAGCAGAGAGGGAAATTTGTAGTGCTAAATGCTTACATTAGAAAACAGTAAAAGGTGCCGTTCTGGAAAACAATTAGGCAGTTTCTTTAAAAACTAAACATGCAGCAGCCATGCAACCCAGCAATTGCACTGCTGGCCATTTGCCCTGGAAGAATGGAATGTATGTTCATACAAAACCTGCACACATACATTCACAGCAGCTTTATGTATAACAAGCTAAAAACTGGAAACAACTCAGATGTCCTTGAATGGGTGAATTGTTACACAAACTGTGGTATATCTATACCATGGAATACTACTCAACAATGAAAAAGAATGAATTATTGATACACAACAACTTGAATGAATCTCCAGAAAATTATGCTGAGTGAAAAAAGCCAATACCAAAAGGTACAAGCTAAATAATTCCAGTATTACATTCTTGAAATGACAAAATTATAAAAATGAAAACAGATTGCAAGGGGTTAGAAAAGAGGTGAGGGCCAGAAAGAAACAGGTGTGAGTGAAAAAGTACACTAGGGAGAATATTTGTGTTGAAGGTAATTTTGTTTTTTGCCAGTATTGATGTCACTTCCCTGGCTGTGCTATTTTACTAGAGTTTAAAGAAGATGTTACCACTGGGGGAAACTGGGTGAAGGGTACATGGGATCTGTCTGTATTATTTCTTACAACTGCATGTGAGTCTACAATTATCTCAAAATAAAAGTTTAATTTGATATTTTATGTCACATGAAAAACCAAGATTGTATATACATACACATGCATGTATTTCTGTGTTTGTACATATGTACAGTTTATCTGTACATTTCAGACTGCCAATACCGAATTAAACAGTTAGCTAAATATTTTAATGGCACATTCCTATGTTTTTTGGCCTGAATGAGGTTTACAGTAAATGTGTTTCCCACATGTGAAAGGCGCCCCCTTAAATTCTGCACTCAAGACAAAGCCCTTGCTCCCCCAGACCTCTCCTGGCCTGGCACAAACTTGACTCAGTTTATGATCTCTTCCAAACAGTGTTCACAAATTGACCATTAGATGGATGGCTGATACGTGATGAACTGTCATAGATGATTTGGCTTTGGGTGATCTGAAAGACACTCCCAGCTGTACAGCAGTAGGAAGGAAGAAGCTGAGGAAGTCAATTCAGATTTAATAGTACCAGCCTTCATGGAAGTCGTTTTAAGGAAATCGGACACATTCCTCATACAGTGGGGAGTTAAGAAAGGATTGAAGCACGGGGTTAGATGATTCATATTCATGCTTTTTGTGGTGTTCTCTGACTTCCACGCAGAAAACTGATAGAAGGAAAGAGGAGAAAAGACAAGAAGACTGTTTAGGAGGCTGTACTGTCATCCAGGTAAAAGAAGATGAGGTCAGCGCCAGGGCAAAGGCAGAAGAAGGGGACAATAACTGACAAATTCAGGGGTGTCTTAAATAGGGTTCCCCTAAAAGCAGACCACAGAACAAGGACTTGGTGCGGGTAGTGTGTTTGAGAGGTGATCTCAGGAAGCATGAGTGAGGAAGTGGAGAATGTGACATAGGGAAGGGTGAAGAACAAATAAACTAATGAGCTCCTTGGGTACCTGGGGCCAGTCCACTGGGGACCATCTGAGAAGCCAAATAAAATGTATCTTAGAATTAGTCCACTTCCCTCTGTCTCTCAGCCAACATGGCAAGCAAACTCACTGCCCTTCCCCTCTACATGGGACATGACTCCCAGGGGTGTAAACCTCCCTGGCAACATGGGACAGAAATCCTGGAATGAGCTGAGACTCAGCATCAAGGGATTGAGAAAACCTTCTCAACCAAAAGAGGGAAGAGAGAAATGTTACAAAATAAAGTACAGCGGCTGAGATATTTCAAACAGAGTCGAGAGGTTATCCTGGAGGTTATTCTTATACATTATATAGATGTACCTTTTTAGTTTATGGTGTATTAGAGTGGATGGAGGGCTGAAACAGTAGAGCTGTGTTCCAGTAGCCATATTTCTTGAAAATGATTGTATAATGATATAGCTTTTGCAGTGTGACTGTGTGATTGTGAAAACCTTGTGTCTGATGCTCCTTTTACCTAGGGTATGGACAGATGAGTAAAAAGTATGGATTAAAAATAAACAAATAATAGGGGGAACAAAGGTTAAAATACATTGAGTAGATTGAAATACTAGTGGTCAATGAGAGGGAAGGGTAAGGGATATGGCATGCATAAGTTTTTTCTTTTTTCTTTCTTTTGCTGGAGAGATGCGCATGTTTTCAAAAAATGATCATGGTGATGAATACACAACAATATGATGATATTGTGAGCCACTGATTGCACACCACGTATAGAATGTTTGTATGTCAAAAATGTTTGTATGTTTGTTTGCTGTTTACCATAAAAATATGAAGGAAAAAATAGCAAAAAAAAGAATTAGTCCACTGCAGGAAAGGGAACCTGAGGAATTTATCCCCAACCTGGATCCCTCATTGGCTGAAGGTTGGCCCCAGGAGCGTTAACTCTCCTAAACCTGGAATGCAACTGCACACAACTAGTGACTTTTGGAGGCCTTGAAGCAGCGCTGTCCATAGCACTTTCCTGTATAGTGGAAATAGTATATCTATGTTGTCCAGTACTGTAGCCATATGTGGCTACTCAGCTCCCAGTTGAAATGTGTTAATGCAACTGAGGAACTGAATTGAAATTTTTTTTCAGTTAATTTAAATTTAAATAGTCACACACTAAACGCTACTATATCAGACAGCATTGCTTGAAAGCAAAGAGATCTCGCAGTGCACTTTTAACAAGAGATTCTGGCAGGGACGGGGAACTGTCCACCATCGTTGTGCTGAATCGGGCTGGCTGTGGGGAAGGAGAATCAACACGACTCGGTGTTTAATAGGATATAAGGAGTGAGTGGCTCCAGATAGGATATTCAAGAGATGACCATGGCTTATGCAGTCATGTTTCCAGGGTCTGAGCTGATCAGCACATTGGGTCATGCTTTGGGCTTTGATGCTGGCTTTTAGGAAGCCTGAAGAAGCAATGCACAGTTCCCTCAGTGCTCTTCCAATTTCAAGTGCAGCCTCCATTGCAAATGGCAGAGCTGTTGATTACGATTATGATTATGATTAGGAGGTTGTTTAAGGGGAGAAATATTAGTGTATTTTGGGTCTCTTGTTCATATTTTCATGGTGCTCTAAAAGTGAACATAATTAAAAGCAGCATTTCTTTCTGAAAAGCTAAGCAAGGTCCCCACCTAAAGAAAGTGATTTGAGTAGATCTGTGTTGATAATAGACTTGGCACTATCCTCCAGTTCCTACATGCCGACATGTTATAATTTTTTCTTGATAGTTAGATACACTCTGTTGTTATTCAGTCTGACTCCTCTGAAACTGTTGCCAATAGCCAATTAAACAGTTAGCTAAATATATTAATGGCACATTGCTGTTTTTGGCCTGAATGAGGTTTACAGGAAATGTGTTTCCCAGACCAAAGGGATCCAAAGGCAGAAATTGCTAGTGGTTCTCCTTGGACAAACCACTGGCCCCAGGCCAGCCAGCCCTAAGAAAAAGCCTCCAGCTAAACCAAGATGCCTAAGATAGAGCAAGGAGTTGGGGAGCTACCTCAGTTTCCCCCAAGGGAAATAATCAGTCTCTGGGTGCGCCAGATAAATGGTACAGATATGCCACTGATTAGAACAAGGAAAAGGGTTCTTGGTCACCTCTGCTTAGGAAGATATTCCCTACAGGATGACTCTGCATAGGTGTGGCAGTTAGAGACCTCCTATGCGCATACATCCCACATTTATAAGGCACCAACTATTTGCCAGATATTGAGCTAGGTGCTGGAGCTGCAGTGGTGAATAAAAGGTAGTTCCAGCTCTTAGAGTCTCATATGGCAGAGAGAAAGTGTGGGATACCATAAGAACCCACCAGAACCCCCTCAGTCCTGACTTAGTGATCCAAAGAAGGTTCTCCAAAGGAAGTTTTTCCAAGGAAACATCGGTGAACCAAAAGGTGATTATGGTTTTTCCAGATAAAGGAAGGGGAATAGAGGTAGAAAAGTGCTCCATGCAGTAGAAACAAAATTTATTCAAAGACCTGGAGGTAAGAAAGCATCGTGCATCGGAGAAACATAAAGTTCAGCATATCTGGACAAGCTCCTTCCTTCTCAGCGCATGTTGCAGGCAGGCCCAGGGCCTCACAGGTCCTCACTCCAATCAGTGGGCTGCTGGTTGTTGCTAAGACTTTCACTCACCAAAGGCTTAGGCTTTATTTTCTTAAGTTCTCTCTGACCCCGAGAGTCTAAGACAGCCTGAGTGATCACTGTCCTCTCATATCAGGAAGGCTGATAGAATCTTACCTGACAGCACCTTGCTAGTCTGAACCTGGGCAGGTGGCCCCTGGAACCACACAGGTGCTTCACTTTAGTGCATCTAGTTAAAAGGCAGCACTTTTGCCCTGACCATATGGTTGAAAAACACCCCAGAATTTCAGAACGCTACCCTCAAGTCAGGAAGTCCCTACACAGTTCAGTGAATAAAAACTTTGGCACTGGAGTCAGGCCAACTAGATTTGAGTCCAGATTCTGCCTCTTCTGGCTGTGTGGCCTTGGGAAAGTTGCTTAAACTCTCTGACCCTCAGTCTCCCTATCTATAAAATAGGAATAGATTCCAGCAGTATGTATTGGCTGCCCACTGTGTGCCAGGTACTCTGCTGGGTGCCAGGATATGGTGGCAAACCCAATGGACATGGTTGCTGCCCTTGGTTGCTTTTGGTCTAGCAAGAGAGACAATCAACAAATAAATAATGATCGATTGTGAACAGGGCAATAATGGGAGCAAATAGGGGGACCAGAAGAAAAGAACTGGGATAAGCCTCTTACATAGAGGTTCAGGGAAGATATTCTCTGAGAAGGTGACATTTGAGCCAAGATAAAAAGATGAATATGAGTGCCTAATTTCTACGGTATTGGCGAGCACTAAACAGATAAGGTACATAAAATACTGATCACAGTTCCTGGTACAAAGGCAAAGCTCCAAAAATACTGGCTTATATCATCATCTGCTAGAACATAAGTTCCTTTAGAGCAGGGGGTGAGTCTGCATTGTTTGCTAGGGCCATGCTTGCCATATGAACGCAACTTACTAAATTAATTAATTTACAGTAGTAACAGTAGTAGTAATAAGAGTGCTACTTATCAGTAGTATCAGTCATAGGAGTAGTGATATTAGCAGCAATAGTAATAGAAACAGGAGCATCAGCAATTCTTGATATCCTTCACCCTCGGACAGGGTGTGCCATGTTGCAAAGGAAAGATTATGGGATTTGGAGTCAGCACAGCCACACTTGAATCCTGACCCAGCTACACAGTTGCTGTGGAACTACTGAAATTAATTTCCCTGTGCCTCAGTTCCCTCATCTGTATGATGGGAATAATCACGTATATCTCACAGGCTGCTGTGAGCAGTGTGGAGGTGCATGATGATGCCTAGAACAGAGTATGCCACGATATGTGGTGGCTGAGCTGCAGGCACCTGGCACTTGACCAAGTTATTTAGGGAGAGATTTGGGGAGAGACCAAGGAAGTCATGTGTGTTACACACACATGCATAAATAAATAGAAAATGGTGTGGAAGACAACACATTTAATTGATAATTGTAGCAACATCCAGGGAGAAAGGTAAATGTATTAAGGTGGGGGATTTCAAATGGAATTTTGGTTTTAGCTACATTACTTGAATCTTTTTCAAAAATGCTTCTGTTTAAAAGAAGCTATTTATAGCACATAAAGAAGTCAGCAAAGGATTTTTATCTAAATTATATTAAGAATTGCTATAAATTGGTAAGAAAAAGAAAAAATCTACTAGAAAAATGGGCAAAAGACATGAACAGGAATTTCCCACAAGAGGAAACTCAAACAACCAAAAAAGCATACAAAAGGTGCTCAACTTCATTTATCATTAAAAAATGCAAATTAAAGCCACACTGAGCTCCATTTCACACCAAACAGACTGGCAAAAAATATATAAAGTTTAACAATAGCCAATGCCAGCAAGGATGTGGAGCCACAGGAATTCTCATTCGTTGCTGGTGGAGATGTAAATTGTTACAACCATTTGTGAAAACAGGTTGGATTTACCTCTAAAGTTTTAATAAGAAAAACCCATACCCCAGCAATTGTACTCCCAGTCACATACCTAGGTAAACTCATTTTTTTTAATTCTTGAATAAGCATGCCTAGAGGCATAAATAAGAATGTTAATAGTAACCCCAAATTGGAAACAATCCCAATTGTCAGGTCAAAAGTGCTGCCTCACACAAAAGCCAATGTGTCCATCAACAGCAGAATGGATAAATCATTTGTAGTCTATTCATGCAACAATACACAAAACAGCAGTGAAAATGAGAGAAAATTCAGGATGGTGTTCATTTTGAAGAAAGGAGAGAAAAATGGGAAGAGCAGTTAGGAGGCTCCAAGATACTGGTATTGTTTGATTTGTCCAACTGGGCACTTATTTATTGTTATTTTTAAAGTGAGTGTGTGCGTGTGCTTTGAATACTATTTTAATTTGTGTAATTAAAAATAAAAATTTATGAAAGGAAGAGAATAATTCCCAGTTCAGTGCCAGCCATCTTGTTTCCCTCCATCCAGGAGAGGTCATTGGCTTCTGACTCAATTCTGGATCCACATATAAAAGTCCTCAGAATGGTTGAATATCCTAAGAAGTAGCATGAAGATGGTCCAAGGGGAGGTGACCCTACCCAGAGGACAGAATCAGCACTGGTCTCTTCCTCTGCTAAAGCCTTGGCCATTGTTAGTTCAGAGTGAAGAAGGAAGCCCATTCTCTTCCCCAAGCTACAGCTCTAGAAAGGTCTTCAGACATACCTGATCCAACCTCTTTGCTTCACAGACAAGGAAACTGACACCCAATAAAAGTTAAAGGCAGGAGTGGAGCAAGAATCCATGTCTCCTGACAGGCTCCAATCTTGTTAACAGATCCTGGCACAGTTCTGACACACACAGTCAAAGCTCAATAAATCTTTGTTGAATTAATCTGTATTTGATCGAGTTTATTTCAACTAAACGCCCTCCCCTTTAAAGTGAAGAAAGATAAAAGGAAATGATTAAATCCACAGGCAAAGCAGAAAGCATTCCAGAGTCGATGAAGTGCTGGTACAGAGAAATTAAAAAGCAGGACTGAGAAGCAGTCCCGGCCCATTTAGAAGCTCACTTTTTGGGAAAGTCACTCCAGTGTGGCATCACTACTCTTCCTTGTGCTGTGACCTCCTGTCTCTACCACCTGGCTACCTCTGCCAACTCAGGGGTCCTAAATGGCAGTTCCAACCTAACAGCCACCAACAACAGGGGATTTCCCTTTGAAACTTTGTTCAAATTCCCAGAAGAGAGTCTGATTGGCCAAGCTCATCTTCACAAGCCAGGCCAGACCAGTGATAGGTGGTGGGCCAGCCAATGCATCTGCTGTCCTTGGGGCAGGTGGGCACTGCTGCTCCAATCAGTTGTGGCTGAGTAAAGAAGGGGTGGAGCCACGTGTTACAGATCGTGCCACCAGCTGTGAGGCCGGCGGTTTCCTGTAAAAGGAAGGTGGATGGCAGGTGACAGTTATCATCTCTTGTCCAGTTTCCAGGGTTCCTGAGAACTGACATTTCATCCCTCAGGGAACTGCCTCCTGGGATATGAGCGAGAGGGTCAGGGGTGGGGTGGTTGGCATGAGTGTCTTAGAATGCATTTCACTTGCAGCAAGAATGAATGTAGTGATAATTACAGTATAGGCTGTAAATCAGACAGGCAGTGATTACCTCCATCTACAATTTACTAGCTGTATGCCATTGGGCAAGTTACTAAATCTCTCTGAGCCTTCATTTCCTCAGCTGCATAATGTAATTAATAATAGAACCTTCCTCACAGGTTCTGAGGATTAAATGAGGTGATGGATGTAAAGTACTTAGAACAAAGTAAATGTTCAATAAATCTCAGTTTATTTTTGGAACAGAGACCCATCATCAACAAACACCTGGCAGCATCATTTGAGCACCTGGATGCAGCCATACCTGAGGTTATTTTCCCTGGACTCTTTGGAAAAAATAAACAAATACTTTCCTTTTTGTTTGCACAAGCTTATTTTAACTAGATCTATAATATTTGCAACTGGAAAATGTCCTGACAAAAACACTGTAAAAAAAAATATCATTCTCACTCACTGGCTTTCAAATTAGTTTCCTTGAGTGGGAAAAGAAAGCAGTGGAAGTACAGCCAGTCACTAGGAATTGCACGACATCCAGAATCTGTATTGTCTATGATTCTGCTCATAGGCTGAATGCATCCATGAGATATTCACACGGGTGTCATTTGTCGTTTGGGTCATCATGGAGGGCATGTAGGAAGACAACCAGTGGTCCAGACTGACAAGCCAGATAAGTGCGCTGATCCGGTGACACCCTCTCTCAGGACTAAGATGACACCCCAATCCAAACCTGCCTCCTCTCACCCAGGCCACAGCCCAGTCCCTAAGGATGTGTGTGGAGGAAGAGTCTCCACACGCACACACAGATGTGCATGTGCACACCTGCACACACATGTTCTCCCAAGACGCCCAGGCGTTTCCATGAGACTTGGTCCCAGCTCAGCCCCACCTAGACTTCCTGGGGGTAGGAAGGCTCTTCATTCTTCAGTAGGCTCATTCATTTCATCATCCGTTGTCATCCAGATGACAAGTATTTCCTGCATACCACGTCTGTGCCAAGCTCTGTGCTGGGGTCAGGGTACACAAAATTAATGACCACAGTCCTGTGAATGAGAGATCACAGCCCAACGGGGGAATTCGCCGTGGAAATAAGCAATACCACATGATGAGTCAGGTGCTAGCATAGAACAGCTCTATATTTCTAGAAGTGAATATCAGCACTCAAAGTCTCACAAGTATGGCCTCACTTGGTCATGAGGGACATGATCAGGGATGCAGAGGCTTTGCGGGGAGAGGTGTGGCCAGGGTGGGATGGTGACAGACAGTGGCATGGCTGTACGTGGGGATAAGGTCAGTGATGGGAACACAGTCAGTGTGGAAGTTGTGAGGGTGGTTCATGATATTCACTTTCTTCTCCTCCTGGTTATGTATTTCCTTCCAGGCCTGTGTGACTTGCTTTAGCTGTGAAGTGTGAGCAGACATGATGTGTGCCACTTCTGAGTGAGCAACTTGTGATGCCCCAGATGGTGGAGGCTATGTCCACCCGGGTCCATGAGTGAGATATAGTAGAGCAGAGCACCCCGCAGATCTATGGGGCACATGTCACGTGACAAAGAATGGAAGCTGTGTGGTTATGAGCCGCTGAGAATAAGATATAGGGGTTGCTTGTTACTGCAGCGTGACATGGCCTGCCCTGACTGATGCATTCAGGGATGGGGATAAGGTTGGGGATATCACTTGAGCAGGGATGAGGAAGGGGAAGGATGGGTGTTTAGTAGCTCTGGCTCCTCTCCTTTTTAACACCCCCGAAGCTTGGCCCCACAGACAGAATACCTGTCTGAGCCCCAGCCACAATCCACACCCCGACACTAAGGAAAACCGACAGAAAAAGACTCCAGCTCTCTTCATCTTCATTCCAGAAATTTCACTTGATTTCCCTGGAAGGACCTGGGGAATTCTCTCTCTTTTCTCTTTATTACATACCGAGGATTCCTCATTCCCTCTGTGGAGGCCGCGTTTGTCCTAAATCCCATCAGCTCCACTGAGCAGCCATAAACCAGGAGCTGACAGAAAGAGAGTGTGCAGAGGAGA
Source organism: Myrmecophaga tridactyla (assembly GCA_004026745.1). Lineage (NCBI taxonomy): Eukaryota > Metazoa > Chordata > Mammalia > Pilosa > Myrmecophagidae > Myrmecophaga > Myrmecophaga tridactyla. The sequence continues at coordinate 34,889 of PVIY010021244.1, forward strand.
AAGTCAAAGCCAGGCTCTCTGGGCACAGAACAGGCCTCTGAAAATGGAGCTCCCAGAATGGTGCCAACTCCTCCAAACTGCCAGGCTCTGGAGAGGGTCCAGGCCCCCCAAGGCAGCTAACAGTGACAAGCTCTGCCTCCTGAGATGCACAAACACCATATTTCTGCAAATCTAAGATGCCATCGATTGTAGGATGCATCTTTATGTACCACTAAGAAAGAAAAAACACTGCCAATTAAACCAAGACACGATGCTTTATTATCGCTTAGAATTTTTATTTTATATGTATTGAAAGAACCCATTTAGACTTATCCAGATGTAGATTTTTATCATATATCACTGTTGTGCATACATAAAATGGGAAATATCTGCAAAATAAATTGGTTAAGGTATCCTAAAATGTCTTCACATTCAGAGTTTGACTTTTTGTGAATCCTCTTCAACTCAGACCCATTGATGCTCATGTTTTTCACAAAGTGCCAGCTTCTCAGACATAGGTGAGGCGATATTTCTTCAAAGGGTAATCCACCATTGTCTCTGGGATTTTCTTTCAAGCAGATTATCATTCCACAAGTTTTGATCCTGGCACTTTTTAAAAAATCTTGCCAAAACGTATCAGGTAATAACAATTGTATCACACGACCACCAAGCCAACCATGATTGTGAGATGACACCAATTATAAGGCACAACCTGGTTTCAGAAATGTAGAAAGGTGACCAAAAACTGGGTCTTCAAATCAGTGGAACCTGTATCCACCTGCCTGGTTCTGCATTCAATGTAACAAATAAGAGTCTATGGACAGAAAGGCCTGGGTTCAAATCTCAGACACACCACTTCCCAGGGTGAGTGATGTACTAGCCAAGACCAGCAGGGATGTGCTGCGTAACAAACGATCCCGGAACCTCAGCGGCTCAACACAATGAAAGACTGTCTGACTTCATGCAGAAACTGTGCCCCTTGTGGCAAAGGTCCCTTCCACAGCCACCAGGGCAGGAGGAGGGAGCAATGATGACTACTAATTACACAGGGCTTCTCACTCTCTCATACTGGAAGTGACGCACATCACTTCCTCCCACATTTCTAGGAACTAGTCACATGACCCTGCATTAGCACAGGGTGTGAAAAGTGTACTTTTCTGTGTACCCAGGAAGGAGAAAAGACCAAAATATCCATGCTGCTGGGAATATCTAGCACTGTGAATTTTGGGCAACTTGTTAAACCTCTTTGCACCTCCGTTTTCATCAAAAGGAAGGTTGTTAATGTGGCTGTTTCTTCTGGCTGTTTGGGCAGGATGGTGCATTTGCATTGTGCCTGGCATGTAGTAAATGCTCAGTGAATGCCAAAGTCACACAAACACCCTGCTCCTTCACACCTGGAAACAGCTATTCTTATCATCCCCCTCATCCCTCAAGGTGTGTCTTCTCTTGGGTGAAACAGCCCCAGCTCCCTATCAGCCTCTTATGGATTACAGACCAGTCAGGTCTCACCCCAGAAGAGACCCTGCTAAGATTTAATCACTCTTGCTCTGTGTCTCTGGTACCTGACAGACCCAACCTTAGGTGTGATCCCAGCTCCTCCAAAAACTAACCGTGTGACCCTTGGCAAGGCCATAGACCTCTCTGAGACTCAGCTTCTTCTGTCTCAGCAGAGTTCCACAGCTCAAATGCACCTGAGATCAAGAGACAGCATCCCTGAGTGAACCGGGCCTGGGGATATCTATGGCTAACTGTGGCCAATCCTAGGGACATGTTGCCAGACCATTCAGTTTTTCAAAAGAAGGTGAAAAGTCCTATTTTGTGTGACTTCTCCAATTTTTTAATATTGATGACTAATTCTTAAAGAAAAAAATAACACTGCAGGCCAGACGAAAACATGTCAGAGGGTGAGGTTCGGCCAGTCTGCAAGCTCTGGCTAGATGGTGGATCTGTGATAAGATGGACATAGGACATTTTCCTTCTCAATAAATGTTCCTGAACCAAAAGATTTTACTATTTTCCCCCCTCAGGAGAAGGGGTGACACATCCAGGAAGCAGTCCTACCCAGAAGGACCACTGGGCAGCTGGAGGCACTGATCCTCCAGTGAGGAAAGGTCAGCTTTGCGGGCGGCTATGTCAGCTGGTTTGATTAAAAGCAATTAGTGGGCGGGCCACGGTGGCTCAGCAGGCAAGAATGCTTGCCTGCCATGCCAGAGGACCCGGGTTCGATTCCCGGTGCCTGCCCATGTAAAAAATAAATAAATAAGCAATTAGTAACAACAGAAATCTCAATGAGTAAACCTGCATTGGAGCTAGGCCAAGCTTGGGGCATTTAGAGAAGAATCAGAACCAGGTCTTGCCCTTGGGAAGCTCCCAAACACCGGAGGAGGCAGAGCTGAAAAAGACAACTGCAATAAAGGCTTTTGAGATGCAAGGGAGGGGATGCTGATTGCCTGGGGAAGAGGCATTTGGCCCCAGTGCTAAGAAGTTAGAAGGTGTTTTCCAGGCATCTGTAAAGCACTCAGGGCAGGGGGAACTGCCTATGCAAAGGCCCAGAGGTGTAAATGTGCTTGAGGCATTGAGAGAAGGGTGGCCAATGCAGAGAGCCTGAACTCTAGACTTGTCTGGGAGTAGGGGAAGGGAGACAAGCAGAGCAGTCTGAGGGCAGAGTTAAGTCCCCACTCCCCCAACTCCACCAGGCCTCCCGTGGCACAGCACCTGCCATCAGTTCGCATCTGTCAAAAACTGCCTTCCCAGTGGCTCTCCGCTCTGGCGCGCACAGTGAGAATCGCCTGCAGAGCTTTCAAAAAATACCAGTGCCTGAGCGCCACCGGAATTTCTGGAGAGGCCTGGGTATTAGTACTGTTTAAAAAGTTCTCCAGGTGATACTCACGTGCAGCCAGAGTGCAGAGCCAGGGAGCCGGTGAACAGACACATCCCTCCATAAACTGGGCTCTGACTCTGTGCCAGGGTGACCCTGGGGGAGACTCCTTGTGATTGTGCATTTCATCCTCATAGGAGCCCCAGAGGCTGGTTCCAGTGTCCTTATCTGACAGATGTGGAAAGTACAACGCAGAAAAGCGAGCAACACGCCAAGAGACGCGTGGCTGGTGGCAGAATTTGAAGGTGGTCAGTCCAAAATCCACACTGCTGTGTGAAGAAACGAGGGAGGGAGGAAGCAGGAGGTGGAGGAAAAGAGAATGGATGAACAGATGGATGGAAAGGTGGATACGTGGATTGGAAGAAGAAATAATGCAACAAGGGAAGGGCAGAAGTGGATTGAAAGGAAAGAAGGAGGTTGAAAAGATGGATAGATGGGTGGATGGAAGGAAGGGAAAAGAATTAAAGGAAAGGGAAAGAATGGATGGGTGGTGTGTGAACAGGTGAAAGGAGGAAGAGAGGAAAAGGAGAAAGGGACAAGAGAGGGGGAGGAAAGTAGTGTGTGGGAGGGGGTGGTAATTAGAAGCACTGATGGAAAAAGGATGGGTGGATTAATGAATTGTGCAAAGAGGGAAGAAGGATGGAAGGGACGTGAGCTGCTGCTCTCGGCGGAGCTCTGGTCCTGCAGGGTTGGGGGAGGCTGGCCCCAGGCAGGCGCCCTCTGGCCGCTAAAGCCCGGAGCCGCGCTCGGGTCCCCGCGTCGCCGCGGGCTTTTCCGTCCCACCGCCTCTGCCAGGATGTGGTCCGCATACAGACGCGGAGCGGGTGTAGCAACATCGGCAGGGCCCTGCTGCCCCCTCGCGGCGGCGCGCGGCACTACAACCTGGGCGGCGACTGGACCACGCCATCCCTGCCCCTGCGGGCGCGCCGCCTCCCGGGCCCTCCTGCAGTTCCCTAGCAACTGGCGGGCAACGCCACCTCGCTCCCTTCCGCGACCCGCCGGCTGCAAACTTTAGCATCTCCAGGTCTGGCATCCGCTGGAAGGAGGGGGCAGAGAACCGCCTGCCTCCCTTAGCTTTTTCCTGAAAAGGTTTCCCCTTCCCTTGTCCGTGACAAAAGATAATGAGGTAGGGGGTGAGGAGAAGACATAGTTTAAGTTAATTTAAACTGTGTCTGCCGCAGGCAACAATCCAGAGAAGGTGTTTTCCATTTTTGTAAGCGTCATCGCGTTTGAAGCATTGAGGGAAGCGCTTTGCTGCAGCCCAGCGGCCACTTCTAACCCCTGGGAGTTTTAAGGTGCATAGTCTGTTCAGGGAGGGTTCCACAGAGAAACTGAGGACCAAGGCGTGCCCGAAGTCCGTGGACTAGCCAGGACTAGGTCCTGGACCTCGAAAGGGCGGTGACTGTAATTGGCAGAGGCTTTGCTCTTTGCCAGAGAAGCAGGCTTGTGTCTACAGTGTGCTTCCCAGTCCCTTCCTCCCACCCACACTCCTGAAATTTTCCCTCGAACTCTAGGGACAGACCCCAAACAGCTGCCAGAGCTGACGGGAGAGTGTTGGGAGCCAGACTTCATTGGGGCCCGATGCTGGCATCCTTGATGATGCCCGCCTGTGTGCAGGGTCCAGTGTGCAGAGTGTGGGGACGCCTCAGGGGTTGAGATGCCACAGTCCCTCCCCATGTGTCTGCTACTCCCTCTTCCATGTAAGAGGCACAGCAATGACAAGTGGGGTCTTATTTCACCCAATTTCTCATTCATTCATTAAAAAAGTATTTGTTGATGCCGGGAAAGATGCTGAACAGTGAGGAGACAGTGGTCACAGGTCCCTGCTCATGGTCCTTAATGATGATGGTCCTTAATAAAAAAGCCAATAACCGAATGTGCAAAATGACTTTGCATGGTAATAAGTGCCAAGAAACACCTAAAACTAGGTAGTGTACTAAAGCTATATTTGAACTCACCCATCCCACTCTAATGTATGTACCTATGTATGTCTGTATGTCCCACCAGGTGTGATGGCCTAAAAGCAGAGCCTGTCCTCCCATCCTGAGCCCCCAGCCCCAGGGCCAACTACAGAGCAGCAACTCAGGCAGAGGCTCAGACCTGATCTAATCCATGCTGAGTAAGGGCATCCAGAGATTCTTTCTTAAGGCCTTTGAATTTGTCACTGGCTCCTGGAACTTGCTCTGCTCAATCATTTGTATACCTCCTCTCAATAAATCCTTGCAGTGGCCCTATGAGGGCGATACTATGATTGACCCCATTCTACAGATGTGGTAACTGAGTCTCATACCTCTACTAAGGGAGAGCCAAGATTTGAATGAAGATGGCTTGGTTTCAGCATCCATGCTTTTAACCACTGCACACTACATTCTGCCACCCAGCAGGTCTTGTACTCAGTGGGAAATGTTTTAGGGTAGAAATGAATTAGAAGAGAGGGGGTGGGTCTGTTACCACAAGCAAGTCTCTTCCCCTCTCTGAGCCTCCAATTCCTCAGATCTGCAAAATGGGGGTGAAGCAGGGTACCTCCCTTGGTTGAGCTGCTTGTTAGGGAGACTGTTTTAGTTTCCCTGGCTATTCAGGCAAATACCATGCAATGGGTTGACTTACACTAAGGGAATTTATTGGCTCACAGTTTTGAAGCTGGAAAAAGTCCAAATCAAGGTGTCATAAAGGGGATGCTTTCTTCCCAAAGACTGGCATTCTGTAGCTAGCTGCCAGTGATCTGTGGTCCTAGGCTCTTCTGTCACACAGCAATGCACATGGCACTTCCCCTGACCCCTCCTTTCTCTTCTCCATTCCACTGTTCAGCTCCTAGCTGCTACCTCTGGCTTTCTCTCTAACTGTTTGTACACCATTGTGCTTATGAAGCACTTCAGTAACAGGATTCAGGCCTATCCTGATTGGGTTGGGCCACAAGGTCATCAAAATAATCTCATCAAAAGGTTCACACTCACAGGAATGGATTAAGTTTAAGAACATATTTTTCTGGGGTACATAGCTCCAAACTACCACAAGGATTAAATGAGATATTGCAAACAATGTGCCCAGAAAGAAGCCTGGAATTCAGGAATTGCTTGTTGAATTAACAAATTCAACAAATGAATAAATTAATGGATGACTCTTCTAAATGTTAACCCCCTTTCTTGTTCCCCAACTCTTAAATAATGAAGAAAAAAAACTAAAACCTTTTGCTGAGTCTCCTGCTCTGCCCACTTTTCCACATGCCACAAAGACCCTTGGTGACGAGCTTGGCACTTTTCTCAAGAGCAGCTCTCAGTTTGCAGTGTGGCACAGTTTGTGGCTGAAGTGTAAGGCAAGAGATCCCACCCCAAGTCCTTCTGCACAGGGCATTCTTGACTCACACAGACCCCAATCCAAATCTTCATCTGCCTCCTTTGGCTGTGTGACCTTGGGCAGGCAGTTTAACCTCTCTGATACCTGAATTTTTCACCTGAAAGAAGAACCTGCCACCACATAAGATTGACCTAAAGATCTCACCCAAATCCCCTCTCCCAGTGAAGAGGGGGAAGACAGGCACAAATGGGGCAAGTCCAGAAGGTGAAAGTTTCACACGCACATAGCTGACAGAAAATGTCTTTTTCTGAGCTTCCTAAGAGGTTGAGATTGAGTTTTCCATTATTCTTCTTCCTCATGTTTCTTTCTCACCCTACATTCAATCCACCAGCAAATCCCATCACTTCCACCTCAAAATTCTCTCCATCCGGACTTCCGGGCCAAGATGGCGGCTTAACAACGTGCGTGTTTTAGTTCGTCCTCCAGAACAACTACTAAATAACCAGAAACAGTACAGAACAGCTCCTGGGGCCACGTCAGTGACCAGACACACAGCGTACCCCAGTCTGGACCAGCTGGACTGGCTGCGAGCACCCTCCAGAACCCAGGGAGAGTCTGCCAAAGTTAAAGGTGCTGCATTGTCTTATGCTGGTGGGACCCGCAGGCAGACAAGCGCCACCTACTGGGCAGGATAAGAAAAACAGAGCCCAGAGACTTCACAGGAAAGTCTTTCAACCTGCTGGGTCTCACCCTCAGGGAAAACCAACGCAGGTGACTCTTTCCTCCTGGTGGGAGGCCAGTTTGGTCTGGGAAAATCTGGCTGGGGTGTCTATAATATCTAAGTAGACCCTCCTAAGTGTGTGGGGGGGTAAGGCACCACACAAGCAGGGCAAGAAACAAGAAAACAAGAACTGAAAAATTCTCCTCTGTTAAACAAAACTTAAGCTAAAGGTCCAGATAAAGCTGAATGGAATGTCAAAAAAACAGATAGACAACAAATTCGTCCAGCAAGAAAACCCTAGATAAAAGAAGTGAAAGCAATCTCCAGGATAAACTAATTAAGGTAATTAAATGTCTAGACGCCAGCAAAAAATAACAAATCACACTAGGAAAATTGAAGATATGGCCCAGTCAAAGGAACAAACCAACAATTCAAATGACATACAGGAGCTGAAACAATTAATTCAGAATGTACAAAAAGACATGGAAAACCTCATCAAAAACCAAATCAATGAGTTGAGGGAGCAAGGAAAGAACAAAAAGAAGAAACTGAAAGTCTGAAAAAACAAATCACAGAACTTATGGGAATGAAAGACACAGTAGAAGAGATGATAAAAACAATGGAAACCTACAATGGTAGATTTCAAGAGACAGAACATAGGATTTCTAAACTGGAGAATGGAACATCTGAAATCCAACAAGAAACAGAAACTATAGGAAAAAAAATGGAAAGATATGAGCAGGGACTCAGGGAATTGAAAGACAATATGAAGCGCACGAATATACATGTTGTGGGTGTCCCAGAAGAAGAGAAGGGAAAAGGAGGAGAAAAACTAATGGAGGAAATTATTACTGAAAATTTCCCAACTCTTATGAAAGACTTAAAATTACAGATCCAAGAAGTGCAGCATACCCCAAAGAGAATAGATCCAAATAGACATACTCCAAGACATTTAATAATCAGAATGTCAGAGGTCAAAAAGAAAGAGAG
>PVIY010021245.1:0-42739 GCA_004026745.1 Myrmecophaga tridactyla
TTTTTTTCCTGATTTAAAATCATTTTAAAGTTAATTTACTCAGAATCTTGAGAGAAAATCATTTTTATTTTGCTTTGTTCTGAGTTTATATTATGAGTAGTAACTAATGACAGCAATAATATCACTTACCACTAATAATTCAAAATTTTATTTGTGGGAAACCATGATGGGAATCTAAATTCAGCACGAAATTCCATCATGTATCATTGAATATTTAAAATTTTTAGGACAGTTTCTATTCAAGATTAAATGGAAATTTAGCTTTATGCACCAATTTTCTAATTTAAAGTAATAACACTCCAGCTATAAAACCTGAGAGATAAATGTAAAATATTATCAAAAATATATATAAGATATAAAAATATCTATAAGTATAAATATCTACAACTGGAGTAAGTATTTACTTTTAAAAACTTAGAACTTTAATAAAATCAAGGAGTCTTCATGCATGTCCGAAGAACCAGAGTCCGGAGGGAGCTGTACATATCTTTTAAGACAAATAGCAATGCAATACTTATATCCCCAGGGCAGGTGTGAAGACACACAGTTTCTATGTTAAAAACATCTAACTATTTCTGAAGAAAGTAGTAAGAACAAAATCCCTTTGTAAAACAGAGTGGAGAGAAATTTAAATTGCATACAACTTAAGTTATTTTATCCAAGTGTATATATTATTGTAAGGAAAGGAAATAAGGTGTCACTATTTACTATAGCAGCAACCCAACAGGAAAAGCATAATGGATATTTCTTGATTTGAAAAATAACCAAATAGATATGTCTTGATTTGGGAAAATAGAAATATGGTGGAAAGGAAATATAAGAAGCCTGAGAGAAAATATTACTATGTGTTATCTCCATTAACATTAATAAATAATATTGACAAAGTTAAATAATACTACAGTGATATGAACTCAAATGATCATTTTGATTATATCAGTGAAAGTTAAGTGTTAATTGCCCAGAACTGATCTGTAAACTGACTCCCCCAATCAAAAGCTAATGCTTGGGTAATTCAATTCTGGCTAAGAATAAAGCTTGATCTGGGCCTTGATCCAGCCAAAGTGGGTTGTGCTTTCCAATACACAGACACTGGACTAGCAAGATAGGGACACCGACACAGTTCTGCCCTGTTATTTCACTGTTTTGCCAAACTTTTCCCATTCAGGCATTTTAAAGGATTATGCAGCCTAAGGATCAATTTCTCTCTCCTGCAGGGTGACATCACACCCTGTTAGACATATGGGTGGTGGGCAATAAAGCACCCACATGGTTACTGTCCACGTTTCTCCGAATTCTCCCAATAACCACTCTTTCAACAGGCCTTGAGTATATACCTTTAATGGTTTGCCCTTGTTTGTGGGACTGTCAACTCCAAAGCCCCAACTTCATGAAAGAAATTTAAGAATAAGCAATATTATATTCACTGAAAAGTATTTTGATTAGATTAATTAAGTTAGTTATAATAACAAAAACAGCATGGTCCTGGAATCAACCTGGGCCGTCCACATGGAAGGCAAACATTCTACCATTGACCAAGCTATTTTTATTGAAAAAAAAAAGAAAAATTGACAGTATTGTCTACCTATGAACATGACCTTTAATATTATAATATCAATATCTAAGGGCAGCTAGCTTGATTGCAGTTTTACAGTGACTTGAAAACCTAATTCATTGACTTATACAATAAATATATAATAAGTGACTCTAGGCTTTAGTCCTGTAGTAGGAAATTTTGCTTAGTCAAAGTTGCCAAAAGCCCACCAGAGGAGTGGCGCATGATTTCTGACATGAAAGTTGAATAGGAACATCTCACGTATAGATGAAAAGGGATCTTTCTGGAAGCAGAAAAAAAACCAAGTGTAAAGACCATATAGCAGGTAGAAGAGAATGACAGGCAACAGTGTTTTGAGTGAAGATGGCAAAGAAGACTTTGGTTCAAGTTGAAGCTGGAGAATTCAGTTGAGTCTAAACTATGTGGCTTATAAACTAAAATGAGGAGTTGCAGATTCATCTTTAAAGTACTGGAAACCATTCAAAGGGCAAAGAATTTTAAGTGAGGCTGATGACACAATTTTAAGTGAGGCTGAGTTTTGAAAGATATCTTTGACTATGCTGTAGATAATTCAGATTACATGCAGGGAGGAGGTGCTTTCGTTAGTCCAAGTTAATGATGATAGTTTGGACAAAAGTTATGATAGTAGAATCAGAACGATAGGCATCAAAAGAAATTTACCTCATACCCAATACTGTTGAATGTGATATGGGGGAAGAAAAGAGGGTTGTTTAAGGAAGACTTGCACAGTTGGATGAATAAAAGTACCATTCACCTATATTGGGGATACTGGGAATTGATTAAGGTTTGGGAGAAAGAAGCATGAATTCAGTTTTGAGATTATTGATTTGGAGTGCTATGTCACATCCTTCTCATAAGAGACATTCTATGGTCACCTGTATACATCAATCAATAACCCAGAAGAGATCTCACACTCATAGAATACATGTTCCAGTTTTTTGCACATAGATATTCCATAAGCAGTCAAGAGAAACAAATGTGGCTTATTTAATAGAGGTGGGAGTTGATTGGAAGGAGTTTTATTAGCTCAAGAATTCTCTAATATGGTCACAGAACCAGATTCAAGAAATAATCAAGAGAAAAGAAAGCAGTGGCCAGAATCAAGACAAAACTCATATCACAGCTTGTCTGATGAGGACATTGATTTTTCTTGCCCCATACGCGGGTTTTACTTCTGTGCTCCAGGATGTTGGATACCGCTGCAGGCATTGCACACACTGCTGCTACTATTGAGACCGGAAACAAGAGGCTACTGCTGCCTCTGATACAGTCATGGTCATCAAACTGATTATCTTACTTTTTATAATTATTTATGTTTCCGGTTGGAGATTTAAATTGCTAGTTGTGTGAATATTATTAACTAACCTTTATATACACTTGTCATAGGAAAACACATCTTTGTAGCTTCTCTGAGTAGCACTCCACCATATTCATTGTGCAATTTCTCAAACACATGGAGTTTCATACACTGCACGATGAATGTTAGGACAAATGTCCAGTCCAGTCATTAACCTAACTGTATAACACATTCTAAATATTATTTCTAGAGTGAGAAAGTATAGAGTAAGAAAATGAGATTACTGCCATTTTACAAGTTAATCTAACTCAGTTATTCTTAAATGGCAGAAAATGTCTCAGAAAGGGTTCATTGTGATTCACCTTGCTTTTTGCCCCTATACATTCTTGTGGGTTTTGTTTGTTTGTTTTAGTATCCTGGGTTTTCCAATCTGTGAATGCTTTCATTTTAGCAAATAGTAGGGAAATTTCTATAACCCACAGTTGATCTCATGAGGCCTTTCTTGGGAGGATAGTCTATATATGAATATTATCTTCCATGAGACAAAAAGGAAGGTAGCGAACAGCTGCTGTTCTAGACTGATGGTTAAATAGCATCAAAGATTATGAGTTTAAAGATGAGTTAGCATAGAGGTAAATTCTTTTTATCTTGGCAGACTGTGTATATCTGTCTTTACTGATCTTGTACTTCCTGCATAGTTTCAAGAGGAATGTGAGAAGACTATGGTATACTCTAAATTAGTTTGAATAATGGGGAGGTACAAAGATCACTAGCTATAATATCATAGGGTATGAAGAATTTCCTTTGAATGCATAGAATAAAAGTGACCTGTATTATACAAAACATAGTAATATTTATATATAGTATCTATATATAAATTTGCTTTTTCTCAATTCTAACACAATAGAATTTCATGAACTACTATATATAAACCAACAATTTTTATATTAGGCAGAAGTTATTGCTGAAAATATTTAGTGAAAACTTGTTTATATACATATGTCAATTATGAAATGATTAAAATGTATTTAAGCCTAATAATATGCATGTGTTGTACCTGAGCATTATGAATATATTAATGGCTTACATTCTTTAATACTATATTTATTATTCTGCAAATATATATTTGCCCTTTAAAAAGTCATACACTTTTCTAACAGTTGTTCAAGAAAATGGTGACTTTTTAAAATCTACTATGAACTCCTCATGCTCAACAACAAATACTGTATTACTTTCTACAAGCAAATGAAGCTTTTTATGGGCCTCTCAAAAAACTTAGGATTTTATCAAAGAAATTTAATAACAGTTTCTGAAAGAAACTTTAAAATATTTGGTTATATTACCTGTGACCATAATTTCTACTCATCATTCCAGATCTCTTCTCTCAAGTTTTCAATTGTTTATGTTGTTTTTGCCCTGTGTGAAATAAATAAAATATAATGAAACATAAGAAATTGAGTGCTTGTCTCATTTTACTTAAACATAGTATCTTTGAAGTCTCAGTGTTGTCTATATGTACAATATTTACTTTGAAATACTTTGTGTCTTGCCCCTAAGGAATGTCAATTTGTTCATGAGAGGATGGTAACAAAATGACAGAACTATAATAGCATAAATGTAAAAATAAGAAAACATAGTACATTAAGTATTAATGTGCAATTATATTTATAAAATTTCCTTGCTTCATAATTTTTTTACATTATTTCCATTTACATCCTAGACTGGAAAAAATTTCAATAATTGTAATCTCAAACGCATTGTAATAATGTTAATAAGTATTAGGCAATAGTGTGGGCAAAAGTATGCATAGTTACGTTAGCTCAATTACCACTTGTTGTAGTTCTAGCGGCCAGAATGCAACACACCAGAGACAGATTGACCTTTTAATAAAAGGGGATTTATTTCATTAGTTCTTCAGAGGAAAGACAGTTAACTTTCCTCTGAGGTTCTTTCTTACATATGAAGGCACAGAATGGTCTCTGCTGGCCTTCTCTCCAGGACTCTGGGTTCCAACAACTTTCCCCGGGGTGATTTCTTTCTGCACCTCCAAAGGCCTGGGTTGAGCTGTGAGTGCTGAGATGAGGTATGCTGAGCTGCTTGGGCTGTGCTACGTTGAGCTCTCTCATTTAAGCACCAGCCAATTAAGTCAAACGTCATTCCTTGCAGCAGGCACACCTCCTAGACAACTGCAGATATAATCAGCAACAGATGAGGTTCACATACCATTGGCTCATGTCTACAGCAACAGAACTAGGTGCCTTCACCTGGCCAAGGTGACAACTGAATCTAATTACCACACCATTCTTTTGGAATTAAATTAACATTTAAAAAAATGAATAATTGGACTAGACATATTTTTGGTCTAATATAGTGAGTAATATTTGGATATTTTAATTCAAGGGCCTATTGACTTAGTATTAAGTATTAGGAATCTTTGTGTATTTTGGATTCAAATTCTTTATTAGACAGATATTTTACAAATAGTCATCTTTTCATTTTCTAAACAGTGTCTTTTGCAAATGGAAGTTTTTAATTTTAGTTATATCTAGCATCAATTTTATCTTTTGTGGATCATGCTTTTGCTGTTGTATCTAAAATCTTATCGCCACACCCAAGATCAACCAGCATGTCTTTTATGTTGTCTTGCAGAAGTTAGAATTTTGCATCTTATATTTAGGTCTATGATATATTTTGAGTTTAATATTTTGCGAAAGATCAGAGCCTAGGTTCTTCTTCTTTCTTTTTCTTTTTTTTTTTTTGGCACTTGAATATCAGCTGTGTGAGCACCATTTGTTGAAATGTCTATCCTTCCATTTAATTTTCTTTGCTCTTTTGTCAAATATCAGTTGGCTACATTTGTGTGTGTTTATTTCTGAGCTCTCTGTTCTGTTCCACTGATCTAGTTTTCTATTCTTTTGTCAATACCACAATGCCGTGTTTACTATAGCTTTATAGTAAGTCCTGAAGTCAGGTAGGTTCAATCCTCTGAATTTTTTCTTCTACTTCAAAATTGTGTTGGCCTTTCACATTTCTATGTAGACTTCAAAAATCAGTTTGTCAACATCCCCAAAATGGCTTGCTGGAATTTTTATTGGGATTACATTGAATCTATAGATCAAATAGGGGAGAATTGCCATCTTAATAGCATTGAGTCTTTTTGTCCATTAATTTGGAATATCATTCCATATATTTAGATCTACTGTGATTTCTTTCATCAGAGTTTTGTAGTTTTCTCCATTTAGATTTCTAAAACAATTTGTTAGATTTGTTCCCAAGTAATTCATTTTTAATGACTGCTAATGTAAATAGTATTGTGTTTTAATTTGAAATTCCAGTTGTTAATTTCTGATATATAGGAAAAATTGACTTTTGTATTTTAATCTTATAACCTGCAAACTTGCTATAAGTGTTTATTTGTTCCAGTAGGTATTTTTTGTTTTATTTTCTGTTAGTTTGGTTGTTCATTTTTGTCACTACTTTGGAACTTTCCACACAGATATCATATTATCTGAGAGCAAAGCCGATAGTATTTCTACTTTCCCATTCCACATACAGTTTATTTCCTTATCTTGTCTTATTGCAGGATCTTGGACTTCTAGTATGATGGTTGAATAGGAGTAATGAGAGTATATATACTTACTTTATTCCCAATCTTAGGGAGAAATCATCAAGTTTCTCACCATTAAGTACAATGTTAGCTATATCAGGGTGAGGAAGTTTCCCTCTATTTATAGTTTGCTGAGAGCTTTTATCATGAATGTATGTTAACTTTTTCAAATGGTTTTCTGTATCTATTGATGTGATAAGATGATTTTTCTTCTGTAAGCTATTGATAAAATGGAATACATTAATTGGTTTTTGAATGTCGAACCACCCTTGTATACTTGAGTTAAATCACACTGGTTGCCTTCTATAATTATTTTTATACATTGTTGAATTCTACTTGGAAGTATTTTGTTGAGGATTTTTGCATTTCTATTCATGAGAGTTATTGTTCTGTATCTTTCCTTCTTGCAATTTCTTTATCTGATACTGACATTAGAGTAATGGCGGCCTCAAAAATGAGTTAGGAAGCATTGCCTCTGCTCCTATTTTCTGAGATTATAAAGAACTGGTATGATTTCCTCCATTAATTTTTAGTAGAATTCAACAGTAAAACAATTAAGGTCAAATACTTTCTCTTTTGGATGGTTATTAATTATTGATTCAATTATTTCAATAGATATAGGCCTATTAAGGGTATCTATTTCTCCTTATATGAGTTTTAATATACTTTGTTTTTAAAGAAATTTGTCCACTTCATCTAAGTTACAAATTTGTGGTTATAGAGTTGTTGATGATATTCATTTGTTATACATTAATGTTCACGTGATTAGTAGTTATGGCCTCTCTTTCAATTCTGATGTTAGAAATTTCTCTCTTCTCTTTTTTTTTTTTTTTTTTTTTTGCATGGGCAGGCACTGGGAATCAAACCCAGGTCCCCAGAATGGCAGGTGAGAACTCTGTCTGCTGAGCCACCATGGCCCATCCTCTTTCATCTCTTCTTATTCTTGGTTAGCCTGGCTAGCAATTTATCAATTCAATTGATCTTTTCAAATACACAACTTTTAGTTTTTTTATTTACTCTTTTGATTTCCTGTTGAAATGTTTCTGATTTCTGCTCTAATATTTATTTACTTTCTTCAGCCTCCTTTAGTTTATATTGGTCTTCTTTTTCTAGCTTCCCAAAGTAGAAGCATAGATGATTGATTTTAGATATTTCTTTTTTTTTCTTCCCTAATATATGTATTCAATGCTATAAACTTCCCTAAGCACTATTTTAACTGTATCCCACAAATTTGATATGTTGTGTTTTCATTTAGGTCAAAATATTTTCTAATTTCTCTTGCAATGTTTTCTTTCACCTGTGTGCATTTAGAAGTGAGTTATTTAATCTCATATATTTAGAGATTTTCTAGCTTTGTTTCTGTCATTAATGTCTAGTTGAATTCCACTGGTCTGAAACCATACTTTGTGTGATTTCTATTCTCTTAAACTTGTTGAGGTGTGTCATTCATCTATCTTGAAGAATGTTTCATATAACCTTGAGAAAAAAGTTTACTCTCCATATATGGATAACTTATTCTATAAATATCAATTGTATCCAGTTGTTTGATGCTGCTCTTCAAATTAATTCTAACCTTTCTGATTTTTTGCCTTATGGATTTATCAATCACTGATAGAGAAGTTTTGAAGTTTATATAATATATATATTATATATAACAGTGGATTTGTCTATTTCTCCTTGCTATTCTATCAGTTTTTGCTTCATATATTTTGACACTCTACTGTTAGGTGCACACATAATAAGGATTATGAAATTTTTAGGGAATTGACCACTTTATCATTATGTAATGCTAATTTTTTCCCTGATAATTTTCCTTATACTGAGCCCTAATTTATCTGAAATTCATACAGCTATTCGAGCTTTCTTTTGATTACTGGCAGTACGGTATATATGTCTCCATCCCTTTACTTCCAGTCTATATGTTTCTTTATATCTAGTGTATTTCTTATGAATAACTTAAGAAAGGGTCTTGCTTTTTAATAAATATTGTCAGTCTCTGTTTCTATTCAAATTATTTAGAACTCTGGTAGATTCAATTATGTATCCCAACAAAAGGCACATGTTAATCCGAACTTGTATTCCTCTAGGTTTGAACACATTTATAAGTAGGATTTTTGAAGATGTTATTATTAGTTAAGGTGTAGCCAATTGATTCAGTATGAGTCTCAATCCATATTACCAGAGGCTTTTTAAAGAAGAGACAGAAGCCAGAAGTTAGCGGCAACCCAGAAAGCAGACATAATGAAAAAATAACAACCATGTGATGGTTGACAAAGATGCAAGCTAAGGAACCTCAAGAATTGAGAAAAGAAATCACAAGAATGCTACAGATTTGGGGAGGAAAACATGATCTTGCAAATTCCTTGATTTTACACTTCTAGCCTCTGAACCATGAGAAATAAATGCTTGTTGTTTAACCCAACCCCTTGATTGGTATTTGTCATAACAGCTGGGTAAATGCAAACAGGACCTTTCACACTCAAGATTATTGATATGATTGGATTCTGCCATATTGGTAAGTATATTCCATTTGTCGCACTTGTTTATTTCTTCTCTTTTTATTTTACCCTCTTTTTCCATTTTCTCTGAGCATTCTGTGTAATTCCATTTTATCACTTCTCTTAACATATAAATTCTACTTCTTTTTTAAAATTTTTAGTTGTTGCCATAAAGTGGGCAGCAAAATTTACCCTTAATCTAAACCCACTTTGAAAAAACACTACACCATCCCACAAGTAGTGCAGGCACCTATTGGGAATATTCTGAATTCCTCTTCCTATTCCCTTATAAAATTATTCTCATTTATTTCCTTCATGTATATGCTATAACCACTGAATACTTTTTTATTTCAAATAAACATTTATCTATTAGATCAATTAATATCAAGAAACGTAAAATATCTCATTTTCTCTTTAATATTCTTTCTTTAATATTCTTCCTTTCCTTATGTTGGTCAAAGTTTCTGACTTTTAGTTTCCTCATTTGCTCAGAAATATACCATGAAATGGGTCAGGTTAAAAAATAGGAATTTTTTAGCTTACGGTTTTGAGGCTAAAAGACTGTCCAAACCAAGGTGTCATCAAGGTTATGGTTTCTTCCCAAAAATTGACATTCTGGGAGCTGACTGCTGGCAATCCTTGGCTCATCTATGGAAAGGCACATAGTAGCATAGTAACATTACCTAATTGCTCCCTTCTCTTGCATGTTCCATAGATATCCAGCCACCTGTTTCCTATGGATTTCTCTTTCTCTGTATGAATATCATTCCACATATAAAGGGCTCCCATGATAGAATTAAGGTCTATCCTGATTGATCTGAGCCACATCTTACCTCAAATAACCCCACCGAAGATCTTATGAATAAGGGTTTCATACTCACAGGAATGGATTAAATTTAAGAACATCTTTTTCTGGTATAAGAATAGCTTCAAACCATGACACTGGCCTTTATCATTTTCCATTACTCTGAAGAACTTCTTTGAACATTTCCTGCAAGGGATAACTACTGGCAAGAAATCTTTCAGTTTTTAGTTTCTTCTGAGAAAGTTTTTACATTTCATTCACTTTGAAGGAAAATTTCACTGATAATAGAGATTTTTGGGTTGAAGTTTCTTTTCATCTTTCAACACCAAATATTCCACTTCACTTTCTTCATTTTGAAAGCCAGCTATTACATATTGGGTAATTGGAACTGGGATAGAGGGTCCTTTAGTGTCAGAGTTTATGTTTGTCTGACTAGGAATTGTGCTGTGGTTTACTGTTTCCTCTATCTGTAGGTGTCATAAGGTTCAATTTCCTTTAGTGTCTTTGTTTGTACCTCTCCTGTTGTCTTTGTTTTCTTTAGAAACTCATCCTTAAGTAAGTCCAAGCATTGGAGTTCTTTCAGTTGTAATCTTCTGCTAGTTAGTATACAGGAGCCCTATTGATGTAGTGGTAAGGTGGTATATATTGATGTGTTAAAGCTATAAAATGGGAAAGTTTTAGGATGGATAAATAGAAAATGACCTGGAATAGGAACTAAGGAGCAAATAGTATCACATCTCTAGACATGGTAGCAGTAGGCCAGATGTCAAATATAACACAATGGTGAAGGATTTTGACTATAATGGAATTATACCAGGAGTTGGTGGAGTGAAAGGCAGAAGAGGTTATGAAAAGGAATATATGGAATCTTATTAGTAATTTTACTAGGGATAGGTGATTATCTGGAAAAGTTAGGCTTGTTGTAATGATTGACACCAATTAAGAAGACAGGTTTGATGAAATGGTCCAAGGCATGACAGGGATTTCAGATGTGGGAGAAAGGACAAAAACAGAATGAGCACAGTGCTCCCAATGGACTTACTGTTCAAGTCTGCATTGTCTAATATCTTACTTCCAGGCCAAATTTGAGCTGGAGATCTTAAAGGGAAACACCCAAGGCCATATATGTTCATTCAGTTGACAAATATTTATCAGTCATCAACTGTGTGCAGAGCTCCATTCCAGGCACTGGCAAGGGCTGCAATACTCTCCATTACTTAGCAAGGCACCATCTGTTAAGCTGTCTTTCTGCCTCCTAGCCACAAGCAAATGTGGAGTCTTAGCATGTACTGAATGTACAGACTGATGCTTTAGTCATACAAAAGAATTTTCAATCTGAAAATGTCAGTGTAGCTTATACTACCATCCTTGTTCTCCTCTCTTTACTAGGCACAAAGCTAGACTTCATTAATAGCCCTCTTTGCAATCACATAAGACCATGAGAATGTGTTCTAGCAAACGAAATATGAAAGCAAGTGCTGTAGGCCGCATCTAGACTTAAATTTCCTATTGATCCTCTATACTCTCTCCCATGAAGTAAGCAGAGAACATCTAAGAACTTACTTCAATGCAGAACAATGAGACAAAAGAAGATTCGGACCCAGAATCACCGTGAATCATATCACCCAAATCCTGCTAACTCAATTGAACAGTGGGTGAGCACAAAATTAAATTTTGCATTGAGCAACTGAAATTTAGGGTTATTAATTACAACATTTAACCTATACTGATGAAAACACACACCATATTTCACCTTCTCCTCTTAAACTCTAAACAATCTTCTCCTGCCAACAAGTGCAGGAAACAGGTAGAAAATTTGCATGCTTATGTAACTAGAAAGTAATGTAAATGCAGCATGCTGGATTCATTGCTGAAGAGATCTTACACATAAGCTAAACACAGCAGCTAAAATTCAACTCTCGTTATGATTTTCTCTTGTTGTTGATATGATTTTGTTAGTATCTATTAGACAATTGAGGGTCATGGCCCTGGTTTTCTTATTCATCCTGTTGTCCTAGGAAATGCTTGGCTCATATAAGACAATCAATAAATTTGTTTTTCTTTCTAATAAAAAGATGATTAATGATGTGAATGAAGTGCAGGACAAAATAAAAAGTACTATATTTTTATCAGTACACTGCCCTTTCCTCCTACCAGGACATGATGACTGTAACTCACTTATTTTTATATCCCTGTAACATTTAGAACGTTGCTTCTTACACGTAGTAATATCAATAAATGGTTGTTGAATAACTGCTCAATAAATATTTGTTGAATTGACTTTTAGACTTAGTCTCCTTCCATAAATATGAGATGAATTCATTTTATATAGTCTGTTAGAATTGCTTTTGTCTGTAAATTCATATTTTCTCTTCAGAGACAGTACTCCATGGTTAATGTGAAGGATAGTTTTTCATCCTCCTACAGGGTATGTATTTCTTCAGAATTGGAAGAACAAGCATTAGAAAGATCAAGAGAATTGGTAATCAAGTAGCTTAGTTTCTCTATATTTTCATTAAAGAGGTGAAAGGCCTTAGGAGTTCATGAGACCAAAATTAACGATACATCCTAATTAAGTAATTGCTCAGTTCCTTTTCTCGATAAGACCGCTTTACAAAATGCAACAAGAAAAAGACCAACTTACTTCATATTAATTCTTTCATGGAAATAAAAATCCACCTACTCCCTGTCAGTCATTCTCTTGTGGTCTCATTTGAGAATGAAAATTTCTTTTAATACTGGCTAATTTACAACAGGTTCTGCATTTAATCTCATTGTCCTTGGTGTCTTTTCATCATACCAAGGATATTCCTTTCTGTATAATTTTCAAATTTAATGATTATTATGCACTTTCTCACTGCTATGTCAATTTTTATTATACCTAGGTTAGCATGTATTGGATGCTGATATTTGTAAAACTTTATATTTTGTAGCATAATCTAAATGAATGAAAGTATGACATGTTGTATGTCCTTAAATTGCTAGTTGGTTTATTCTTACAAACTACATCTTTCTATCCCATCTATTCCCTGTGCAATCAAGTTTGAAGGACGAACATGGCTTTTGACTCACTGAATATGATGGTTTATTCAGTTGTTGGAGGAATAGAATATCCATGAGCAAGGATTTGCTTTTAAACCATAAAGTTGCTGGAAAGGAAGTTACATGATTTTTTGTTACACTTTTTGCATGATTGGCTGAATTAGCTTCCTATGATTGCTCTAACATTTTGCTACAAATGCAGTGGCTTAAAATAGCCCAAATTTATTTTCTTACATTAATGGCTATCAGAAGGCTAAAGTAGGTTAGCAGGACTGTATTCCTAATTGACTGTTCTAGGGAAAAAAATCTATTCCCTTGCCTTTTACAGCTTTTAAAGAGTGTCCTGCCAATATACCTTGGGTTGTGGCCCCATCTCTCTGATGACTGCTTCTATCATATACTGTTCTTTCTCTACCCTGACACCATTGCCTTTCTCTTGTAAGGACCCTTGTGATTTCATTGGGCCACTGGTGTAATACAGGAACTCCCCCCTCTCAAGGTCCTTAACTTAATTACATCTGTAAGGTCTCTTGCCACATAAAGTAGTATAGTGACAGTTACCAGGAAATAGCATGCAGACCTTTTGGGAACCATTATTCTTCCTACCACACTGGCTAATCATTGAAGTCCATGTACAAATAAGTATTTTATAAAATTGCTTCTAATCTTTTGCTTGAGTGCACTCAAATTTATGTTTTGTCAGTTACCTAAAAAATTATGCAGTTACATATATGTCAATTTATATACATAAACCCATGTACCCACTACCTACATCAATGATAGGTGTTGGTTGTATAGATCGTTTATATTTTTGTTAACCTAAGCATTTTAATTCTAAGAATTCTGTATAGAAAAATATTATATAAACTGTTAGCTTTATGACTTAGCCAATGATATTAGAAATGTTTCACTCTTGAAAATAATATTTTTAAGAAGGAGAAGGCAGATGAAGAATTTTCACATATATAAGTAACTTTCCAACATATTAATAAATGTATTTATAACATTTTTTTTTACATTTCCACCGTATTTTATTTCCTCCAACAGAAAATACAGTATGCTGAGAAAAAAAAACATAGTGCTCTCCTTCACAGCATTGATGTAATGATTAAATTGCATAGTGGGTAGGATGGTGTTTATAGATATATAAAGCCCTATGCAATAACAAAGTGTCATTAATATTTTTATTCGAGAAGTTGTAGATTTTTGAAAAATCATGGAAAAAATACAGAGCTCCTTATACCCCCTTCACACATGCAGTCATACCTATTATGAACATTTTGTATTGCTTTTTTAAAATTTTTATTCTAGTAATGTGTATACAACCTAAAATTTCCCTTTTAAACACATTCAAATATATAATTCAATGACATAATTACATGTGCAATGTTCTACTAAACTCAACACTATCGTTATCCAAATTTTCATCACCAAAAACAGAAACTCCATACCAATTAAATATTAATTCTCCATTCTCACACCAACCCTGGCTCCTGGTTATCTATATTCTAGTTTCTGACTGTATAAATGTGCTTATTCTAAGTATTTAATATCAGGGAGATCATCCAATATTTGTCCTTTGGTTCGTGGTTTAGTTCACTCAACATGATGTCTTCAAGTTTCATCTATGTTATCACATGTATCAGAACTTCGTTCCTCTTTTGAAGCTGAAGAATATATATATATAATATATATATAATTTTGTGTATTCATTTATCTTTTTATGGACTCAGTTGTTTCCATTTTTTGACAATTCTGAATAACTTCTGTGTGCAAATATCAGTTTGTGTGCCTGCTTCCAATTCTTTTGAGTATGTGCCTAGAAGAGGGGATATGATGTCATATTCTAATTCTATTCTTAACTTTCTGAGGAACACCCAAATGTTTTACACAGCAGCTGCACCATTTTACATTACCACTGACAATCAATGGATGTCAACTTCTCCACATCCTTCTTCAAATTTATTTTCCATTTTTTTTAATAGTAGTGATTCTATTGGATGTGGAATGTAATCTCATTGTTGTTTTGATTGCATTCCCTAATGGCTAATGATATTGAGCATCTTTTCATGTATTGATTGCTCATTTGTATATTTTCCTTGAAGAAATGTCTATCCAAGCCTTTTACCAATTTTTAAATTGGGTTGTTTGTCTTTTTGTGAGTTGTACATTTCCATATATATTATTATATTAAACCCTTCACAGATATGTGCTTTTCAAATATTTTCACCCATTCTGTAGGTTGCCTTTTGATGATGAGTTCCTTTAATGTATACAGAATTTTAATTTTGATGAAATTTCATTCACCTACATTTCCTTTGTTTCTTGCATTTTAGATGTCAAGTCCAAGAAATAATTTCCAAACACAGGTCCTGAAGATGATTCCCTATACTTTCTTTCAGAAGTTTTATAGTTTTAGTTTTTATATTTAGGTTTTGGATTTATTTTGTATTAATTTCTTTTATATGGTGTAAGGCAGAGGTCCATCTTCATTGTTCTGCACGTAGATATGCAAACTACTGGCACCTTTTGTTGAGGAGATTATTCTTTCCATTATTGAGTGGACTTGGTACCCTCGTCAAAAATCAATTGTCAGTATATGTGAGGGTTTATTTCTGAACTCTCAATTGAATTCCATTGGTTTATATGTCTGTCCTTGTGCCAGTATCATGCTGTTTTGATTGCTCTAGCATTTTAATATGTTTTAAAATCACCAAGTGTTTGACGGGCCATGGTGGCTCAGCAGGCAGAGTTCACGCCTGCCATGCTGAAGACCCAGGTTTAATTCCTGGTGTCTGCCCAAGCAAAAAAAAAATCTTCCAACTTCATTCTTCTTTTTCAGGATGGGCTTGGCTTTTTAAGGCCCCTTACCCTTTCATATAACTTCAGTGATTGGCTTTTCATTTCTGCAAGAAAGCTGCTGGAATTTTACTTGGGATTATGTTGAATCTGTAAAAAAACTTTAAGTAGATTTGACATCTTACCAATTCT
The DNA here is from genome assembly GCA_004026745.1 of Myrmecophaga tridactyla. Taxonomy (NCBI): domain Eukaryota; kingdom Metazoa; phylum Chordata; class Mammalia; order Pilosa; family Myrmecophagidae; genus Myrmecophaga; species Myrmecophaga tridactyla. The sequence continues at coordinate 15,814 of PVIY010021245.1, forward strand.
TAGTCTTCCAATCCATTTTTTCTTTTAACAATGTTTTGCAGTTTTCCATGTATGTCCTTTATATACGTGGTTAAATTTTTCCTAGATATTTGATTACTTTACTTGCATTATAAATGGACTTTTTCCTTGATATTCTCTTCATCAGATTGTTCGTTACTAGTGTACAGAAACACTACTGATTCTTGCATATTGATATTGTATCTGGCAATTTTGCTGAATTTATTTATTAGTCCTAGTAGCTTTTCTGTGGCATTTTCATTATTTTCTCTATATAAGATCATATCATCTGCAAATATGGAAATTTTCACTTCTTCCTTTCCAATGTGGATGCCTTTTATTTTCATCGATCTTGCTAGAACTTTCAATACAATGATGAATAGCAGTTGTGGCAATAGGCATCCCTGTCTTGTTCATGATATTAGAGGGAAAACTTTCAGTGTTTCACCATTGAGTATAGTTTTATTTTTTTCCATATATATTTTTTATCATATTGAGGAAGATTCCTTCTCATCTGTGGTTTCTAAGAGTTATTCTTTTCGAGAAGTGGTGATGGATTGTGCCAGATATTTTTTCAGCATCCATTAAGATGATCATGTGAGCTTTTATTTCATTTGTACTATTAGTGTGGTATATTACTGGGGTGATTAAGTTCAGGTGTCAACTTGGCTAGGTGAAGGTACCTACTTCGATTGTTGTGGACTGGAGCCAATGGCATGTGAACCTCATCTATTGCTGATTACATCTGCAGTTGGCTAGGAGGCGTGCCTGCTGCAACGAATAATGTTTGATTTAATTGGCTGGAAGCTTAAATGAGAAAGCTCAAGGTAGCACAACCCAAGCAGCTCAGCGTACCTCATCTCAGCCCAGGCCTTTGGAGATGCAGAAAGGAATCACCCCAGGGAAAGTTGTTGGAACCCAGAGGCATGGAGAGAAGGCCAGCAGAGATCACCCTGTGCCTTCCTGCATAAGAACGAACCTCAGTTAAAAGTTAGCTTCTTTCCTCTGAAGAACTACACATTTTTCATGAAATAAATCCCCTTTTATTAAATGCCAATCCATCTCTGGTGTGTTGCATTCCAGCAGCTAGCAAACTAGAACAATTACATTAATCGATTTTCTTATGTTGAACACCCTTGCATATATTGGATAAATCTCACTTGATCAAGAATATTAAATTATTTTAATATTTGGTTAGATTCAATGGAAGAGCATTTTATTGAGGATTTTTGAATCTACATTCATAAGGGATATTTGTCTATAATTTTCTTTTCTTGTGGTATCTTTATCTGGCTTTACTATGCGGGTGATGTAGGCCTCATAGAATGTGTCTGAAATTGTTCCCTCCTCTTAAATTTTTTTGGAAGTTTCAGCAGGACTGGTTTTAACTTTTCTGGGAATATTTGGCAAAATTCACTACTAAGACATTTGGTCTGAGGTTTTTCTTTATTGCAAGGTTTTTAATTACTGGCTCATACTCTGTACTTGCTGTTGGTCTGTTGCAATATTCTATTCTTTCTTGAGCCAGTGTATGTAGTTTGTGCCCTTCTGAGAATGTCTCTGTTTCATGTAGATTATCTAATTTGTTGGTGTACAGTTATTCATTGCTTACTCTTATAACCCCTTCTTTAAGGTATTGTAGTATTTCCCCCATTCCCTTTCTGAATTTAGTTATTTGTGGGCTCGCTTTTGTTTCTTTGTCAGTCTAGCTAAAGACGTGTCAATTTTATTGACCTTTTCAAAGAAACAACTCTTGCCTTCACTTATTCAATTGATTTTTTTTAATTATCCATTTAATTCATCTCTGTATAATCTTTGTATTTTCTTCCTTCTTCTTTTGGTTTTGGTTTGCTCTTTTTCTAGATCCTTTAGTTGGGAGATTGAGTCTCTGATTTAAGATCTCCCTTTTCTTTTTTTTTTTTTTACAGAAGCTTTAAGAGCTAGAAACTTCCTTCTCAATACTGCCTTTGCTATCCCCCATATATTTGGTATGTTTTGTTTCATTTTCATTTATCTGAAGATACCTCCTAATTCCCCATGTGATTTCTTCCTTAGCCCATTGGTTATTTATGAGTGTTTTGTATAATTTCAATATAATTGTGAGTTTTCCAGTTCTCCCTCATTTATTGATTTGTAGCCTCATTCTATTTTGAATAGGAAATACATTGTATGACTTCAATATTTTTAATTTATTATGACTTGTGATGTAACATATGACCTAACATGGAGCATAATCTATGCACATTAGAGAATAGTGTGTTCTGCTGTTGATGTGAGAAGTGTTCTATATATGGCTGTTAGGTTTAGTTGGTATAAAATTCCAGCTGTTTTCTATTTCTTTATTATATTTGTCAGTGTGTTCTATCCATTATTGAAAGTGGTATATGAAAATCTCCTACTATTAATATAGGGCCATCTATTTCTCTCCTCGAATTTGTGAATATTCCACATATATATTGGAACTCATATATATTTATAATTGTTTATACATATTTATATCTTAATATAAATTTTTATTTATATTATTATGTAATTGTTATATCTTCTTCTTGAATTGACTCCTTTATCAGTACATAGTAATCTTTTTTGTCCTTGTAACAATTTTTGACTTAAAGTTTATTTTATATGACATTAGTATAGCAACCTGACTTTCTTTTGGTTTCTATTTGCATAAATAAATAAATATTTATTTATTCCATTCTTTAACTTTCAATCTAGTTGTGTTTTGAATTTATGGTAGGTCTCTTAAACAACTTATAGTTGGATCATGCATTTTAACAGCTTATAGGTGGTCATACTTTTTAATCCATTCTGTAAAACTGTCTTTTTTCTAAAGAGTTTTATTGTTTTTCAGTTGCAATAATTACTAGGAATGCAGGATTTTCTGCCATTTTGCCAATTGGTCTTTGATAGTCTTGTACCTTTAAGTTTTTTTGTTGTTGTTGTTCCTCAATTTTTGTGCTAATGCCCACTTTCATATTTATTTAATACTTTTTTTGTTGTGCCATTTTGAATCCCTTCTCATTTCTTTTTGCATATTTTTTTCTGATATTTTCTTATGGTTACCATGGGTGCTTATATTCAATTTCCTAAATCTGTATCTTCAATAGCAAAGGCATGCCTTGTTCCTATACATCTCCATTCCCCTTCCTTTTTTGGGGGGGGGGCAGTGCATGGTCAAACCCAGGAGTCGAACCCAGGCCCTCGGCATAGAAGGTTAGCATTCTATCACTGAACCACTGTGCACACTAAATTTGTTTTATATATTGTATTTGCAAAACCACGGACTTATTATCTTCATGAACCTACAAGAAAAAGTGGAGTTATGTACAAAAAAGTACAATGCAATAATATTGACATTTATAATTACCCAAATAGTTACAGCCACCAGAAATTTTTATTTCTTTTTGCTACTTCAAAGAGGCTGAAGAATTCTCTTTATCATTGCTAATAGGGCAGCCCTAGTGGTGACAAACTACCTCAACTTGTGTTTTCTGCAATGTTTTATCTCTCCTTCATTTTTGAATGACAGTCTCACCATATATAAAATTATTGTTGACAATTTTTTTTCAGTCATTGAAATATTTTTATCTCACTCACTTTTTGCCTTTATGGTTTCTGATGAGAAATCAACATATTATTTTATTTGGACTCCCTTGTACATAACATGTTGCTTTTGTCTTGTAGCTTTCAGTACTCCCTCCTTTTCCTTGGCATTTGCCAAGTTGACCACTATATGTCTGGTTGTACTTCTCTTTGAGTTTATCTTGTTTGGGATTGTAGGCCTTCTTTGATATGCATATTCATGCCTTTCATTAAATTTGGTAAAAGTTCTGCCATTATTTTCTTGAATATTTTAATATGCCTTCTGCATTTTACTCTCTTTCTTCTCCTGAGACACTCATTATGTGTACATTATATGCATGGCTAGTGGTATCCCACAGGTCTTTTTAGTCTCCATTTATTTTTTAAAATTATTTTTCTTTCTCTTCCTTAGCTTGAATCATTTCAATTGTCTTCTATTTGAGCCCACTGATTCCTGCTTCTGCCAGCTACAATCTGTACTTGAAACCCTCTTGACAATTTATTTTCATTTCAATTATTGTGGTCTTCAACTGTAGTACTTCTGTTTAGTTCCTTTTTAAAATTTCTCTCTTTATTGAGTTTTTTTTTTTTTTGTCATGTTCAAAGTCTGGTTTTCTTCTTTGATGGTTTTTAGATTTTCATGTTGTTCCTTTGGATGGGTCAATATTTCCTGGTTCGTTATTTGTCTTGTAATCTTTTGTTGCACTCCTTACATTTTAATATCTTAAAGTATTGACTCTAGGATTTAGTCCCTGAACTATCTGCTCTTTAAGTTTGCATCCAACCCAGCTAATGATATGGCACAGATTTCCTTGACTACCAGGAGCTAACAAAAGCAAGCCAACCAATGCAAAAAGTACATTTGCTTAGCCTGCACATGCCAAAAAATAAAATTCCCTCCTTTTTGGGTGGTGCAACAGTGGCTCAGTGGCAGAATTCTCACCTGCCATGTCAGAGATCTGGGTTTGATCCACAGAGTCTGCCCATGCAAAAAAAAAAAAAAAAGTACATTTGCAATTTGGCTCTGAGTTGGCTGGTGCTCTTCTCCAGAGTTTAGCCCTCCTATCAGAAGATCAACCCAAGGCAAATGTGAAGTGCGAAGACTTTTCTGCCTTCTTTGGGCTTGTGCTTTTGCTCATGGGCTCAGAAATTTTCCTTATTTACAGTAACTCCAACTCCCCCTCCACACCCTTTGAAATATACTTTCTCCCAATCTTGAGTGTTTTATTATATGATTTGAAGCAGGTAATCCTTTGCCTCATGTCACTTTAACTCAGTTGTTTTTATTTTACATGGCTTTAGCAGTCTTTAAGTTGGTTATGCCTGCAAGGGAAGCTCTGGAAGGGTGAGCCAGAGACGAATGTCATGGTTCAGTCTTCCAGGCTTCCACTTGAAATATTGGAACATAGTTACAGGCACTGCAGTATGCCTATAGAGCTTACTCTTCTCCCTTCAGAATAGTTCCAGAGTTCCACAATGCGAAAGCACACTGGCTCCACACTGTGACATGGAGAAATTTGTGGAGGGGTCTAGCAATTGTGCCACAAGCCTCTCTTACTGTCATTCTTGGTTCAGCCCTTGCCCAGTTACTGCAACCTTTAAACTGTTTTCTGGAGCTCCAAGGAAGATGGCTCTGCTAGGTTTTGCTGGTTGTTAACAAAATTCTGTGGAGGAATCGCACCCCGGAGCATTTTATACCACAACTTTGGTCACTGAGAACTATCTAAATTGACATGAGTTATAATGTGATTGGATACACTAGAACAAAGAATGTCAGATATTCTGAAAATATTTTGAGAAATACTATTATATAGTGACGATATTCTAAATGTTGAATAATCTAAATAGAGTAAGTCTTTGTAAGAATGTTAAAGAAGTAAGTTTGGTGAAATACTTAACTTCATCCATTAAATAAATATTTAGTTTCTTCTCTAGTCAAGATGTGTAGAAGGTGATGATACAAAGTGAGAGAGTTGAGAATTAATGTGAAAAAGCATAGTTGTGTTCTTCCTTCATAGAAATGATAATTGACAAAATATGCTTTAAAATAGGTTAAGCTTTGAACTCCTTTATATGCATGTCAATATTTATTAGTACTCATAGGCAAATGCATACAACAGTGCAAATACCATTTAAGAAATTCTGTCACAAACTTTTATTGAACTCAAATATCTTATATAACATAAAAAAGTACAATGCGAATGCTTAATCCAGGAGTGATAGCCCTTTTGAAACAACATGGCTGACAAATGGATGTTAGTGTTGATGTTTGCCATTTAGGTTCCATTTTTCATTTCCAAAAATATAGCTTACATGTAACACTCCACTGTTGATATACATGAAAGAATGAAGAAAACTGATATGGCTTGAAACACTTCAGGAAATTCTACACTCCTAAGTGGCTCAGGTCTGGTAGCTTTTCTCCCAATTAAGAAAGCCTTTTGTTTGACAGAGTATATTTTGTTTTTTGTTTGTTTTCCATAACTCTTGTCTTAGTTTCTTCAATTCTTTCAGATTGTGTGTGTGTATGTATGATTTTAGACATAAATTAAGGTCTAATAAGACATCTTATTTTGAGATGATGGCTTTCTTTTTGGAACAATCTTACTCCAAGATTGTTGAAAAATGGGATAAAGAGATAACCTGATGAAGTATATTATTGAAGGTTGTTGGAATATATACAGTTGTACCGCAAGAAGGCAAAATATTCTAGGGAACAACCCAATGCATGAGTCAAAAAAGCATTGACAATCTGTAGTTCTTCCAAAGAAAGTAGAACTACAACATGAAATGTTATCCAATCATGGGAGGGCTGAAGAGGGGAGATATAAAATAAGCAAGGAAATAAAACCTTTCGACAATGCAGAGTATTAGTTATCAACAAAATAAACTAAAACTGCAATTTATTCATCTTTGTCCTACTTTCTCTTCCTTTCATCTGTCCTAATCCAACCTCAAACAATGACTGTTTTAGAGGATAATGATAGATTTTGATTGGTTTAAAAAGAACACTAGCTAAGAAGGCAGAAAATTGTACTTAAAGTTTACTTGAGTTAGTAGTTAGGGTATGATCACACTAATCACTTAACCTTTCAGGGTTTCAATTTCTTCATCAAAACGAGGGAGTTGGACTAAATGATCTTCAGAGTCCCTTCAGGTTCCAATATACTTTTTTTGTGGTTAGAATATATTGGCCCAGTTTATTATATTAATTTTATTAGAGAATGATGTGAAAGTACCTGTACACATAGGTACTTAAAAAACTTCAGTAACTTTCCAACAGAAAGCTCCATAAACAAAATAAACACATAGCAAAGAGAACTAAAATCCACATATTAAAATATTTTAATGAAGGCAATTATAAATGCATGTGTGTGTGTGTCATATAAGACACTCTTGTATACAAGGAACAGTTTGAAATTACTTATCTTTCTATAACCCAATATTCTTATACATTAGATTTAAGGTTAAGATAATATGAAGTATAGTGACATCAGGCTTCACAAGTAAACTGTACAGTAGAATATATTTGTGAAAGTAGACTGTACTTCGAATGTTGTTTATTGATTAGAAATTTTAGTGGATTAATAGCTAAGAAATACTTTGGGTGGTACCCATAGACTTAAAAATAACAGAGCCAGGATAGCAAACAAAAATATGATCAAATAATAAAAAAAAGTCATGTATTAACAGCAGATGTGCATTGTAATTATACAGGAAAGGACATGCTCAAATAAGATTACCAAAAAGCATGAGTTTTGAGAGATGTCTATGTACGAACTAGATCTGTTCCGAAGGTAAAAGCCAGATGGGTAAATAGAGTTTATAGTTTTTATTTTGAGGTTGATCAAACGTAGTCCTATGTTTTATTTTATTGTTCAAATACTTAAATTGTATAATAAACTCTGAATGCTAGAAACTGTTTTATAGTTCAGGAACTATGGGTTTATAAAGTTGATATTTTTCTTATCCTGTCCTTTTTGTTTTCAAATATTTAAGAATGGTGGTTTCACATTTGTTTCACATACAAAATAGAACTTTTAAAGCGATATTTTCCAAATTTAAGTTAGGTTGTGTCATTAAGAAATATTGCTATTTCCATGAATAGTAAATTATGTTTACTAGGTTAAGGCAGTATAATCGAGATCTTATATGAAATATTGTCTTTATATGAAACTTTTTATGTTGTATTTGTAGTGAATGTAATTCAGTATTTCATATTTATTCCTTGGACCTTATTGGACCTAGCAGTATTTGTCAGCATCTATAAAACATATAGATACACAGAAATCATCTTCTTAGTAAAATGAGATGACTGAAGAAAAACTTTCACTCTAGGACATCACTAGGGTGGGAATACAGCCTAAGAAAAAAAAGAAAAAATAGAGTTATACAGATGAGTTCTTGCTAAGATTTTTTTTCTACTCTCAATTTCACTATAATACAGGCTATAGTTATTTGAAAATATATACTTTGTATGGCTGTTGTTATATGCTATTAAAGTATCTCTCTACTGGGATATTATAGTAATGATTTCTAAATTTGATTATTAGGACTGAAGTCTACTTATTTTCAATGGACTTTTAAAAGCAGATTATCAGGGCGGCCAACAGTGGCTCAGTGGCAGAGTTCTCGCTTGCTTGCCGGAGACTTGGGTTCATTTCCTGGAGCCTGTCCATGTAATAAAAAAAATATATATATATTTATTTTGTTACATGTTACACATATATGTAATAAAATATATATATAAATAAATAAATCAGATTATCATATACAAGGTTAAGGTCATACTGTTTATAAGGAATGTTTTGCTAGTTAGCATATCCTTCACTATTGAAAAAAACAAGAGTAAGGAATTTACAGCAGAAGGATTCATTACATTACAGGAAAATAATTTAATAGGAATATTTTACCAATAAAACATATAATTCAAAATTGCAATAATTTCTCTTTAGAGGATGTCTCCTTTAATTTCTCACATTCAAAATGGTCAATTTACACTCGAAAACTAAGTTTGCACAATTTATGTAATTTTTTATTCCCTGCACTTATGTACATATAACCTAAGTGCAATAAGGAGCTGTTTGGCTTCTTGCCACTCCTACACCTACCCAATCTTCACGTAATGGTCATCTACAGGCTGGGGGTGCTATAGACTCATGAAAAACCAGAGGACTTCATGAATTCGTAGGTATGGCCACAACATGCAAATGGATATTCTGAACACTACAAATTTGTTTCCGGCTCAAGAATTGGAAGTAAGATGTACATTAGTAAGTGGCTTTAATTGACCTTGCAAAATAAAAAAAAAAAAATGAGCATTCTCCTCTCTGAAACTGAAAGAATGCTATATTTCAGAACATGACCAGGATATACTAAAAGCTTATAAACAGGGCTACTATCTAAAATTGCTGTCATTTTCAGAAAGGAAAGTGAGTTAATAGGAAATTAGGGAGATATTTGAAAACCAGTTCAGCTAGCAAACAGGGATTATCTTTATCAGTGTTTGGTTTTGATTGTAAACTACAAAAAACCTTAAAAGGGACTTGTCTCCCTAAAGACCCCTACTGCTTCAAATTCACCCTTTAAATGCTATTACATTCCTATGAAGGGGTAAAAAAATTCCACTGACCCAGCTCGTGATTTACATACAGAGAGCAAATAAATGAATGAAATGGGGGATGGGTAGCGAGAAGCAATGTGTTATCCTATCAAGCCACACAAAATAAGATTGCTTACTAAGAACATTTTTATCAGAGGGCAAATGTTTATTACCTCTATCATACGGAGCCTTGGTCTCTGAAAGACATCAAATTTCACTCTACCTTTTTCTCTTCTGAAAAAGAGAGAAACGCAAAATTCTTAAGCTTCGGGACCGAGAGGAAGACAGGGCAGAGGGCAAAAGGCTCCCACAGCCTTCTTTAGCCAGATCCTCACTCGGAGAGTGAACCCATGGGGAAGGGGCGGAGGTTCTTCTCCAAAAACCGAAGGGAGGGGCAAAACATCATTTCATAGACGAAATATAAATCATCTACAAACAGAATTAACAGCTTCTCAGTCACACAAGTAATTTCCTGCGGGAAGCAGGTTTTAAAGAGGAGAGGGAAGTTCCTGAGTTGAAAAGGAGAGATTGGAATTTGGGTTTAGGGAGATGGGATCGGAGAGGAAAAGGGAGAAGGAATAAAGCTAATCTTACCCATCGATCAGACGATCGTTTTGTGCAGTACCTGGATACGAAAATGGCAAGATAATGCGTTCCGCAGCATAGCCATTTCTAGCACACACTCCCTGGGTTACTGTGCAGGAATCGGGGGGGACGGGTGTTCCTCACAGCCAGCCACCTGCTCCCCCAGGGACGGTCCCCAGAACCTCCAAAGCTCTAGCTTCGAAAGCGAGGTATTTGGAGCTGAGGTTTCAGACGGAAGTCGATAGTCTTGAGCGGAGGGCAAAAGGATTCGCCGAGGAAGCAGGACCAGCCAGGGCTGCTGCAGCCGCGGCTGCTGCGGTATCTAGCCCGGGTTCCGGCTTCCTAACCCTCCCGGGCACAGCCCCCTTGCCTAACCCTCAGCGCGCAGCGCCACTGCAAGCGCCCAGCTACTCGGCCTCCTCCGCATTTTCAGCCCTTGGATTTTTTTTTCCCCCTTAAGGCAATCGCTGACAACTTGGTCATTCTAACGTGACGGGTCATAATGGTTTATTTGGGGGCTTAGTTCTGTTTAATTGCCTTTACTACGCCTCCTTCAGCTGCTGCGGGTGACAGGGTTCAAAGGGAACCCTTGTGAAATGCCCTGACGATATACTATTAATCCTAGTGATAATCTTCCCAACCCAGGTAACTCTTAAAGAACTGAGAGTGGGAAGATCAGAGCAGGATTTCCGAAGCGGCCCCCCTCTTGTATTCTCATTGGATCCTCCCCAGCAGCCGAAATTATTCTCGCTGCTATATCTATCAGGATGACTACAGCCTCGCTCACTAGTTCTCTCTTCATCTCCTTGTCTTCAATACATGCTTTTACTTCTCTTTGCAGATTTATCTGAATTCCACCTCTTGTTCTCTGGGGTTTCACAGCTTCTGTCTTTAGCCACTGTATGGGGAGTAGTCTGTAAATTTTCACTTTGCCTAAGGATAAATCACAAATAAGTCCCCCCCCCCCCGCAAAAAAAAGCACCTCTTTCACATTTTGCTTCCTTTCGTTGGGGGTTCGTGGCTCTCCGTGTAACTGATTTTTACTTGGTTACATGCCACCAGGAACTGCTGATTATTTCCAACTTCCATCACCCTGCAGCTCACTTCATTACCTTGATTTAGAAGATCATGGAATATCTACTTGAATTCTGGATGTATTTTTTTCACAGTCATCTTGCTTCTTGAATCATCGTCTGGTAAGTTATACTTTTTGTATGTTATTAGAAACTTATTACTTGTGTTATTTTTATTAAGCTTTGTTTTTAAAAATGTCTCTCTTTTTTTTTTTACATTTTTGTTACTTTCAAAACTCAAAAGTCTGTGTAACCATATCTATTAATTAGTACGTTAGTTGCAGTTGTGCTAAGATATATCCCATGCAATGAATTACCTCACTACCTTTTATAGTCTTCGTTTATTCATTTCTGTCTTCATTTATATTACAAGTATATGGGACATTAACTTCCTCCCTCACCGGTATTAACCCTTCTTGGCACCCATTCCTGTGCCATTTGAAAGGCCATATTATATATGTTTATCTAAGAGAGTTTTAAAGAGACCTGTGACAATTGCAAGGTCTGGTCAAGTTCACTAGTCTGTAATCTCCAGAAGGTTGTTCACGTCAGTGTTTGTTCATCACAAGCAATTATATGACTAAGGAAGGACTTTTGTGAAGTGCATTCTATGGATTTAGCAGGGCACTGAGCACTGAGATGTTACTGCATGGTAAGATGAGCAGTGTGAGTTTTGAGTGCACCATTTTTCTAAAATATCCCAAATCACATATGAACACAATATTTGGGGCATTATATTTAGGAGTACATTTCAGATTTTGTGAGTGTAATTGGTGAGCAGCTTATTAGGACACAGAGTGCTCATTTCAGAGGCAGGGAGCTATGAGAAGAAACCAATGATTATCTTATTTATAATAAATTGAAATTCAGGAACAAGCTTTACCGGAACATTTTAATTGCTTTCCTCCTCATACTTGCCCACTCCCTACCCTCCGTTTTCAATAAGTAAGTTACTATGGTCAGTGATTCTGCTTTATGTACATTTTAATGATCTTAACTGACAGTTTTGATTATCACCTCTTCCTTCAGTGCAGCTGTTTAACTCTTTTTTTTTTAAGTTTGAAATCTTTGCTTTTACTTCACATCTTAGCAAGGGTGCAGTATTCTTTAAATGCCAAGTCTGCATGTACAGTAATCTCTAATGATGGTTATTGAGGGTTTTGAGATTTACTTTAAGACCATTAACCACCACCCCCGCCCCCACCTCCCTCCAGCAAGTTCTGGCTTTTTACTCTATTCCCTTTATTTGAATAGATGGAGGTCAGAATCTATTGTTCAAGCTCTTCTTTCTTTTCTTCTTTTATTTTTTTATTTCTCTGTGAGAATTCTTTCTGTCGTCATTGACGGCTGACGCGACACCCTGAGTTAGATATATTTTGATTCAAATGCCCTTTTAGCATCCAGGCTTAAGAGTGCTCCAGCTGCAGCACCACCCCATCCCCCCAGCCTCCGGATTCAGGGGTCTATTACCCGAGAGGCTATTACTGAAACTGTCTTCCACAGCACTTGGCGCCCCGCACCAACCTCACTAATTTCTACCTGGTCTCTTTCCCAGTCCGGTTGCCCTTCTTGGCGTCAGCGTCCGTGACTTCAGTTGAAGAAACGAGGGCTTAGTGTAATTCACCCATTCAAGCAGCCTCTTTGGAAGACTGCTGCCGTGGCGCAGGAGTGGAGGGAGGGGGGCGGGGGTGGGAATAACTTTCAGCGCAGTCAGATCTTTTCGTCTTAACGTAGTCTACCCCAGTCAGGCACAGATATTTGGGTAAGTGCGTTTTGCTGTCTTATAACCTGCCGCTCACGCCTGCAAAAAGGAAAATTTGCATCTGAGAGGCACCCTCGGCAAAGGACGCTTTAATCAGGGGGCTAGCAACAGGCGATTCTGCCTAGAGATTTCTCCGCAGCTCACGGCAACGCCTAAACTACCTGGGCGCCTGGAGCACGGCATAAGGTGTCTCGTTGACTTGGCTGGTCCTAGGCTTGGTACTGGGTGCGGGACTGACCCGCGCCGGGTAGGGACGGCGCCGCGCTCTCTGACCTGCCACACAGGCTGGGCGCTCAGCCCCTGCGGCGGACGTGTGCTTGGGGCAGGCATTTGCAGCCCCGAGTGTGGTGGGGCGCGCCAGGAGATTTTCCTCCTTCTCTTAAGCTACGCTTCCAGCCTTCCAACTCGAGCAAAACCTCTTCTGTGTGAGAGGACAGCCTTGAAATATCCAACATTTCTTGTCAATGTGCTTCTGCGTTTAAATGAATTAGCTAATTTTTTTAATGAGCTATAACTAAGACTAGTAAATGATGATTCTTTGGTTTGCTGCTTTCTGAAATCCTAATAACGGTCTTCATGCTACTGCTTAGTTAAGTTAGAATTGCTAAATGACTTCTGAGGTTCAGTGTTAAAGTGTTGTTGACCATCATACCCTCCCATTAGTCACCAACTTCCAAGAATCGGGTAGGCAGTGGGGTCAGGATGAGAGTTAGATTTCAACTTGAACCCAGAGCTTGGTGTATAAGGTTGAGCATAGAGCCAAAGAGTGAGGACTGGGAGCTGTGAAGGTTATATTATACCCACTTTCAATTGGGCTTTTATTGTTATTTTCCCCCTTTTCTGGAGATGGGGTGGGAGGTGGGTGGACCTGGGGACTGGCTGCTTTCTCTTCCAGTGTCCACCAGAGAGGGGGTGGTGCTTCTTGGCGGCTGGTTTCTGCTAGTTATGCAGCCAAGCAGTGGCAAAGAGTTTGTCTCTGATGGCTGTCTCCTATTCTCCAAGAGTTGCACCAGAAAGCATTTTATTTTGCACTAGGTCGAGAACGTGAACAGCCCCCTTAGAGTGGGAACCTCCTTCTAATGGGAATCAGGCTAGGAAAGGCTCCGGAGGTTCTCCCTACCAAGATAAGATGTAAGTTTCCAGCTGTGTGAGATGCTAAACTGCTGTTTCAATAGAGGAAGAGGTGACTAGCATTGCAAAGTAATCCCGGTATCGCTTACAAGTATTCTAGTCAGTCAAATGTATCTAAGCAAAGAAGAAAGCACCAGGGTATAAAACTGTCACAGCAGCTTGGAAGATAGACGGTTCTGATTTCTGGGACTTTTTCTTTTGCATGCTGTTAATGTGTTTACCATCGTGCAGTTCAGCAGGTAAGGACTGAAGATCTGGCATTTGTAATATCTATGTTTCATTGACTATCATATAACCTGTGTTTGACCCATCCTGTGATGATTTTTCCGTTTCAAGCAATGGAATATATGCCTTTTAAGCTGGTCCTGCTATGGTGCATAACTTCTTAATATTCACATTCCATGATTCCATGTAAATGTCTAACATGCATTCATTTAAATGTTTTACAATATTACACAAATCATAATTTGGAGTGTGAGGAGAGGAAGAAATAGCGAGGGTAGAGAGTTAGAGAAGGGATACATAATCCCTAGCAAGTATAGAATATGGCAGTTGCAGAAATGCCTTAAAACATTGCTTCTTGGTAAGGTCACAGACCTTTATATATACTAAAGGACAGTTGGAGAACTAGTTAGGGTGTCTTGATCTAGCAAGGTAAATTGACTGCTTTAGAGAAATATTTTATTGGCATTTTCATGTTATGTTCTCAGTCTCGAAAAAAAAAATCCATGGGGTAGGAGTGGGTTTGGTTTCAGGTGAGATGAGAAAAGAACAGTTTATCCAAAGGCAATGCTATGTATGACCTCAGCATATAAATCTTTGGGTTTAGGAAACCAGTTGGAAAACTAAAAGAAAAAAATTATCAAAACATATTTATAGAATTATGGGCAATATCATATAAATAAAGCTCTTTTAAATTTGATGCTTTCTAGATGTATAATTTTAGCAGCCAATAGATTTATTCCACTGTCGGATTTATTAAACTCAATTAAAATAGCATAACAATTTTTAATGTTTTGATAAGTTTTGTTGTTATAACTTATGTTGTTTTGTTATATTTTGCTTACATGTTGAAGAAGTGTGGATTTCCCATAGAGTGAAGAAAAAACTAACTACTAAGATACAATCCTAAAACTATCTTTTTACCTCTAATACTTTCTTCTTAGTGCTTACATATATTTGGAAATATTTTTAGTTCTTGTCATTTATTGTTGTGGATCCTTGATGAATAATTTTTCTACTTGAGATACTGATAAAATCTTGAGGGAATAGGAAAGATATTTGTAATTTTGGGTCATAAAATTGCAAAGCTGTGCTTTTCTTAGTTGGATATAAAAAAGATAGTTTCTACTCTACTGGAGAAAGTAATTCCTCAAAGAATTCCTATTCCTTAATCAGTGTGCATTTAACCTCTGGAGTTTTGTTGGGTAAAATATATTCATTGTGCATATGTTCATATTTGGGTGGGTGGAAAAGGCTTTTATTTTAAAACTACATTGCTTTAGCAATATTTTCTAAATTAAATAGACTTTATACCATAAAATGGTAGATTTCATTCATCTGTTTTTTTCTTTTCTTTTTCATTTGTCTTTTGATTAAATAATATTAGCATGATTCCATCTTCCTATAGAATATTTTCCATTAAGAAACCCAACATTATATTATAATAGGAAAGTACTCATTTATAAACTACAGTTCATCTTGGTTTTCTTTATGCAAAATGTTTGGTAGATTATAGTTAAGCAAATGGAGCCTAAGAAAGAAAAATAACATTGGGACTCTATAACAAGTGTGTGTGTGTGTGTGTGTGTGTGTGTGTGCATACGTAAATACACACTGCCAAATCTACCCCTAGATTTATATGTTGTTTATATATAAGTGGAAATTCTTTGAAGAATATGCCTTTGTGTGTTTCTCTCAACAAGTACAAAGAACATAACTGGTGGAATTTCAAAACTTTGATGCTTCATTTTCAACATGTTCTTCCATTTCCTTTACTTCCATATTTTGAGGTTTTTCATATTTTTTTTTAAAGGAGCAGATACTGACCAGAGGAAGAGTCTGAAAATTTCGGTAGCTTAAAATTTGACAACAGAGTTCAGACTCCAACCTGAGTAAGACTTATATCTTTGACAAGTTTAGCAAAGATTTATTATTTCTTAAAAATATCCCGAAGCGGTTTGATTGTTTAACTTTAAATTAATGAGATACTTTTCTAAGATGCAACTTGTTCTCTTTCACCTTCTAGTGGCGAGTTACTGGGAAAATAAAGTATTGATGGCTCTTGGACTCCTTCCTGAATTTCAGTTTTAATTCTACCGATGATTTCTTGATCAATCTTCATTTATTGTCCTTATTTCTTATATGGGGAAAATAATATCTACCTCAGAATTGTAGATAAAGTGAAATAGGAGATGAGTATGCTTTAAAAAGGCAAAAATGCTATGAAAATGAAATATATTGTGGAAAAGTTAGCATTCAGGTTTCAATTTTTTAATTTCTCTTTTGATAAAACTGTATCTCCATAATAGAAATAATTTTGCCTCAACTATATCTTTGTTTTTAGAACAAATATATTTGCATCAAATATTGAGTGTACGTCTTTTAATTTAGCAACTACTTAGACCATTTTATTTAGACATTTAAGAGTGTACCTCTGACCAGTTTCTCAATGCATTATACAGATTTGGTTTTATTTTAATGTATGCAATTCATGCATTCCAAAGGAGAGCAAAAGAACACAAATTAATTTTCTGTTTGGATGTTAGTGATTGCTAATCTATAAATGATCTTATTCTAGAAGAAGAAATTCAATCATAAATATAATGGCCTTTCTACTGAAGGTATTGGAAGTTGTAGCCATATATTTATGTAGAGGAATCAAAGGTCCACTGCAACCATTTATATTGGTCATCAAATGTCTTTATCATTAACATTTTAAGACATGTATGACTATCATTTCAAAGTGCATTTGATGCATTCTCAGAAATATATATTCAATTACATATTTTCAGAACTACCTAGTTGCCAAGTCTTCATAGATAATTATTTCATATGGCATGAATCCAGTCTTCTATACCTAATATTTGAAATAAATTATTCATACAAATAATTTTGGCATATTTCTCAATTTCATATTCAAAGGAATTAATCATGAATGATTAATAGATGCTTTAATGATTGATTTAAACCCAAGTATGATTGTATAGCCAGACTCTTTTCTCCTAAGATTAAAAAAAAACTATAGCTAATGTTATATTTTCAATGATTTACTTAGATTAATAATTATTTTGTCATGAGAAAATAGTTGTTTTGATTTTTAGAATGTTTAGTTTTAACTAAGAAAGTTCAAATTGAGATGGGGAAAAATGTCCTACAATGTACTAAATTAGGAAACATTATAGATTTTCGTTCTTCTATGTTCATTGCTTTTTCTTAACTATAATTCATAATTGTTCAATATTTTTATTTGTGTTACATTTAGAGTTTAAAGATATTTACCTCAGTGTGATCTGTTTTTGCTTGTAGTTATTTTCTTTAGAAGTGTTGATTTTGATGCTTAAACCTAAATTCACTCATGTGGATGCCTTTAAGAGCACCCAAAGGAAGCAGATTGCCTTTAATAGCTAATAAAAAAGATACCATATTATAGTTCCAGAAAATTAAATCTATAAAATACACATTTATTGATTGAATTAATAAATATGTGAACATTACATTCAAATGTATTGAAGCTTTCCACAATTTAAGAATTATTCTCTCATAATGGTGTGTTTCATTTAAATTCCATTATAAATGTATTGTGAAAGAACACTTATAGATAGACTTATTCTTCCTGATTTCTGTGAATATCAGCCAACCTCATCAGGACTGAGCTGTTTTTTATTAACTTCACTGGACTCTTACATTTGGTTAATTTTAAAAGCTATTTCTAAAATATTGCACTATTAAAAAACAATCTAGCCTTGGGAAGACCAGAATTGAGTAAGCATGCATTTAAATTTCTCAATGTCAAATAGTAGCCAGTATATAAACACATTTCTTCTTCATAAATGTATTAAACACACATTCTCACAAATGAAAAACAGTTTCCTTAAAATATTTCAGATGACATCTACTAATATGTCAGACTGAAAAAGTGATAAAACCAAATCAAAGGATAAATTAGAAACATAAAAGCCTGACTTCATTCAAGTATCATATTAAAACATTTCATATAATATGTAGCTTGAGGAAAATTGTGTTCTATGTAATATATTACATATATATGAACAAATAATACATGTACAAGATTGTGCAACTACTTTTAGATATGCAATTTAACTGTGTGTAGCAGTCTCTTTCCTTGTAGCTAAAGTAAATATATGAATGGAATTTAATTCAATTACAAAGTTCCTGGAATAGACAATATCTTCAAGTGATTTACATGTCTTTAGTGCATTAACATTTCTGATGGTTTGAAGAATCAGTCCTCTAAATGTATCTGTAGAGATGGTGGAGCAGTCTTTTTCATAAAGTAATATATCTTAAATGATAATAAGCTACAGAAAATTTTTAGAAGAAAAATCCTTAAAGGTTGAATAAATCACACAGAAAAGTTGTCCCAAATATTATCTTTAAAACTGCATGTTTCTCAACATTTTCTTATGTAACACCAAACATCTTAGTATAGAGGCCAGTATAGATTACTCAAATAATGTAAATATGATAGTTGTACTTGTGCTTATAGTAATAGACTACCTCATTATTTATGCAGACTGGTCATTAATATATAAACACACATTTACAGTACATTTTATAAATATGATAAACAATATGTTCAAGATCGTACTATGGAATTATGAGGTCAAAGTTTCCAAAATTAGAGAAATAGAGAAAAAGGCATTACCAATTATCAATTTTTGACAGCAATACAAACAACTAGAAAATAACATTTTTTTGTTCTTTGAGATACGTACAAATTTCACACCAAATGGAATTTTATAAACAGTTTGCTAATTTTTCTTCTTTAACTAAAATAAGCAATTATGATGGAATGTGCTTCCACATTTAGCCTGTCATTCACAATCACTAAAAGATAGTACTTTTTGTTATTGTTTTTAGCATATTTGTTTTTTTAATGTGAACTAAGAGAAGTTCACATTCTGGGAATTTAGACCAGAACTTCAGAACTAAGAAAAAGGGAATCCTGACTCATGTCTTAAGGAGCACCCTACATTTAAAAAAAAATTAATCTCAGAATTTATTTTTTTGTCTCAAGTGTTTTAAGCATCTTTCTCACCTTTGAGTGAGACATAGCTGATGATTTACAAGCCTCTTTCTCCCAAGATTCACACATTTTGCAGTAGACCACTTTGTGTTTGAAAACTTTAAGATCAAGGATAAATTACTGACATTTATATAGAGAGCTATCTTTACCTTTTGGCTAAAAGCTGTAGAATATACTTAAATAGTAACAACTGTGGGGAAAAATAACTCCAAGCATTGATGTTTCCTCTAAGAATGAACTATAGTAGGTTTTCATTTATTTCTTTCATGAGTCTGTGAAATACAGACATTTTAAGATATCACCTGTTCAACCAATTTTGAAAGATAGTAAATTAAAATCGTATCAAGATTGTCCAGAATGAATGGAGAAATTATACACGCCAACATTGCTAATTTAGACCTATCCTCAGCAGTTACTATTTAAATAAACAAATTATGATTGACAGTAAGAATCTGCAGCTCCAATATAAATTGTTGTGATTAAGTATTAAAAATATTTCCTTCCTATCTATAACCTTGAATAGGTAAGGTAAATAAAAGTTAAATCTAATCTTACATGATTCTTTCATTACAAGAGTAATGAACATTTTACATGTTTACTACCTTTTATATTGTAATTTGCAAAGATCTGAGCTGAAGATGACAATTTACTTGTTCAGGATTTGAAACCAACCAAGTGTTGTTCAGAAGATAATTCTTGACAATTTCAGACAGATGATTTATAAATAATGCTTACTGTGTACATGATATGCTAAACATAGCTAATAGTCAATAGTCTCGTATGGTCAGACATAGTAAAGTCCCACTTACTCCTTCTTGTAATTGCCTTCAAATTTTGGCTGTTTTTTTTTTAATACTTAAACTCTTCAAAAATATAGATTATTTTTCATGTATTTTTACCTTGGCTTTCTTTTGAGATTTAGTATTTGCACTTTTTTATAACTTTCTGAGTTAGAAGACAACTTGGGATATTTAAAAGCTACAGTAATATATTGACAAGAATGGTTCTTGAAAATATCAAGACTTCTCAAAATCACATGCTTGGGAACAATGGTGAAAACAGTTGTTATTAAGAAGAAAGATTAGTTAGATAAGCTAGAATATATAACTAATACCAGGCACTGGAAGACTGATTGCCCTATGAAAATATGGGCTATTAGAGCATCTTTGTCACTTTCTTAAAATGTGCAAAGATGGTTATTAAAGAGACAATCCTCTAATAGATGGTCCTCAGGAGGCATTGGAAAATGACAGCAGATAGAGATTTAAATATTTGATACTGGGTTGGTTTGCTTGTATAGATTACCTTTTGGTTATTATTTTTGGCTACAATTTTTAAAAAGTATTTTCTGGCTATCTCTTCAGCTGTGCACACTGGGGAAAGCCTTGAGAATATAACAATGAAAAGGTGGAACACTTGCTCTTAAGTTGCTTAGTGTTTCTTGGCTATTTGAAGTACAGTTTGTATTAATTAATTCACCGGAGCAATGTAACACTTTGCCACTCATTCTATTTTCACAATATCTGGTTTTGATACTGTAAATATAACTCTCTTTGAAAGAAGAGGAGGGATGTCAAATTTCTGAGTCCCAAGAAGGTCAAAAATAAATATATCCTCTACCCAGGGTATTAAAGAATAACTATTAAATAGAAATGCAGAAACCAGGATAGTTCTGAAAATAAAGTCATAGCAGTTCTCAGACTGATGACTTAGTTGACATCTTTCTTACTGTAGTTCTTTCCAAAACTGTTAGTTTCTTTATAATGGAAATATTTTCAAGAGGTTATAACTTTTGATTTTAGTAATTAGAATTAATGAGAACATTGGGTTGACATTACAAGAATTTACATTGCAAATTTAATTTTCCTTTTCCTTATATATTTATTGAGTGCCTTCTATGTGCAAAGTTTTGTTGTTTGTATTGTGTTCACAGGACTGAAAAAAATAGATCTGAATCCTACCCCAGGTGAATTTACTATCCTACGAATTGAATGACATCTATAACCAGGATTAGAAGACATGTTTAAGATTCCATTAGTGATATTTATAAACCCAAATTTCTAAGTTTGATCATTTTCACTTTTATACAAATGGAAAAAATATACCTGAGGATTATTTTAAAAGATTCTTTTCTATAGTTTAAACAATTAAGATGCTTAAAAATTAATAAATATACTGAAACACCTTTGAAAGTTCATTAAGTATAATAATCCCTTTGTTGTAAATTTAGAAGATGGACTATTTATTATGTTTCTCAATATAATAATTCCTAAAATTTAGCTCATTTTCAGCTCAGAGGCCTTGTGAACTCTAAAATCAGTTTTAGATCATCCAGATCAAGAAAGTTACTGTCCGTTTGATAACCAACCTCCAACATTTCTTAACTTCATCCCAGTAATAAGTCTTGTTCTTGGAATATATGAGTAAGCTTTCTTTGCACCAGTATAAATGTCTTTGCTGAACAGCATTATACTACCAGTTTTTCCAGGATCACTGCAAAAATAAAGCATTTCAAAAATGATGCAAAATTGTAACTGAAAACACTGTCCATAAAGGCAGAGCAAAACTGTAATTATCTTGTATTTGCATAGCTTTACACATAGTTTGTGCTGAATAAAGAGTTTTTCAGTTACATTTATCATGCAGATTTCTCAAATTTCCTTTAAATTAGGATTCATTTGACAAAATTCTTTTAATGACAAGAAATATTTAATCTCCTGACAAACTAGAGATCTTTCTCTTATCGGAATATGTCAGAGAAGGCAGAATTATATTGTCCAAATGTCTGCAACTATTATTTCCATTTACCCCTGTGTGTTGATTCTTCTGTTTTACCTTTCTGATAGTATAAGATGTTAATTATAATAAATTTCCTGCAGCATTCCTTATATTTCATTTTAAAATAAGATTTTCTGATTTAAATATACTAATCTGCATTTGAGTTTTATTCTTTGGTTTCTAACCAAATTCCTTCTGAATTAAAATTAAATAAAATCTGGATCTTATCAGTGTCATGCAATCACTTGAGTTAAAATGTTGTGGTATTTTATATTTATCAGATATGCAGGTGATTATTGCATTTTGGGCTTTTACCAATAATATCCCCTATGGAACTGTACAGAAATAAGGAATGGAACTGCCTTCCTCCCTTCCTTCTTTCTAATCAATCCTACCATTAGGTAGTAGTATTTAACTCCTCTTTACTGGTAGGACAAGATTGTATTGACAGGATCAAGCAGGAGATTAGTTCCCTCCGCAATATATATTCCTCAGAGGAATACTAACCTTCATTAAAATGGAAAACACTTCAAGCTGTTAGTCAGAAGCCCTGTATTGCCTGATCAGCTAAAATAAATAACAAGGACCCACTGCCATATAGGTTTAACAGAGCTAAATGAGTAGAAAGGTGGACTTAACCTATACAATGTGTTTTAAAATAAGGAGGATCATAAATTTTGAGGAAGAAAGAAAAGAGAACAAAATGTAATAATTCATTGGTAACAAATTAAATATAATGTCTATCCCCTGGTTGTATAAGCAGATACAATGAAACAGCCTGTAAAGTAATTTTCTTAAACAAAAGGTACTCAGTGTATATTTATAGAAAACTTACTATGCTCAAGAGAGTGTAATAAGTACTAGGGACCATAGAACCTACTAAACTATGACCTTGGCAGGTCCTTCATAATCTAGACACAGAGAAAAACTGTTAAAAAGGATAGTACTAACATACTGTGGACTATTAGAAGATTCACGAATAGAAATCCACACAGGCTACTCTTATTCTAATAATTGGCAACCTATTGAGTTCAGGACTTTCACTTTTAAAATTCAAAAGGAATTGATAATTCAAATAAGAATGTGTTTCTTTCAGTTATATAGTCCCTGACTGGGTAATGTCAGGTTTAGTAGCTGCATAGAGTTGAATAGTATTTTTTTATTTTAGGGATTATCACTATATTTTAGTTTATTTGTTCTGTTTTGTTTTACTTTTTTGAGAGATATTGAAAGAATTATCAATGCATAAGGAAAAAAAAAAGCTGTTTTTTTTCTCTAATTGTCAAGCAAATACATGCTGAAAGTTAAAATGATTTCCTTCCGATTTCTACATGCTAATATTTATTTCAGTGAAACATAGTGAAAGCTAAAGCAACCATTTTTCTATATACTCATTGGAATAAGAAAAGAGAGTGTCAAAATTCTATTTATATGGAAAATGGCACAAATGTAAGGTATGCATTATTTTGTATCTTGATTAATTGCTTCACGTTTTTATATAATCAAATGCTAAATTCTGCATCATTTGGTTATTTTAAAATATATTACCCTTAAATAAACAAGGTCTAGATTAAAGGAAGGATGATTTTAGGTCATTTAAAGTCTAAACTTATAGATCATAACAAATATTTGATTAAAATAGTTATAATATATAATTAATGAGGTCATTATATAAAAATAAAAATTCATATGTAAATGCATGTAGAAAAGTCATACATTGCATTATCTCTACATTTAAATATGCCTATTAAATTTAATACTTGAGGTTAATTTGCTGTTCTAAAAAAGGAATAACTTTAAAGCTGTCTTCCTTGTAACCAGGGATATTTCCTGTCAAATGAGTTTATATATTTTTTCACTGTAGTCCTAAGCTCTCCCACTATTGTCTCTTTAAATATACCTATTAGAAATGATTTTCATTTTCATTATTTGGTGGATTTGAGAACATAAAAAAAGACCTTATTTAAAAAGTTATGATTATATTCCAGAAAAATATTAGATGTCATCTCCTTTTCTGATATTTCATTATGTCTCCTATTGTGAAACACCAACTCTGCTCCATACATATTGGATAGCTGTTTTTTGTCTTTAGTAATACCATAAAAATTCATAACAAAACTTTTTAATCAAGCCCTATTGGATTAATAATTCAGTTTCTATTAATAGTAGATAAGCAAATTCAATCAGTTAATGATTATACTTTTTAAACCAATAAATAATACATATAACCTGAGAGAATTTAGTTTTCTAATTTTTAAGTTTATTGTACAGATTTTAAATTTTTCAAATTAAATCACATTTAGTTGATTTCAACTATCACCTTTACTGAAAGTGAGAATTTTATAAAGTTGACTGTGCATGAAAGCATATAATATGTAGTTACTCTAAACACTTGATTACAATAGTTTGAGATAAAAATCTTATCAATTTTATTTTATTTTCTACTTGTATTTGTTTCCATTTTCTATTTTAATTTTTAAATTTTATTCAGAAGTATTTCATGGGAATGACCACAGGCATCCTAATAAATAACTTCCAATCATCAGTCAGTCCTAATTAAATTGCAGTGTGGTATAGGGGAAAATATGGCTTTTAATTTGACTTCGAGACTACTGCCATTGAATCCTTGCTCCACCACATGTTCCTTCACCTTGATCCTCTCAATTTTTAAACTAACCAATGGGGATAATCATATCAACCACACTACTGCTGGGAGGTTAAGGTAAGGTTGTGAAAGTGTTTGCATATCATAAACCCTTGATGAAGGTTAATTTTGTTTTGAAGGAAATAGAAAAGACACGTTGATTTTTAAAATCATTTTCTTCTTTTTTCTTTGGCGGGGTGAAGACAACTTAAGTTATCCCTAGTATGAAGTTCCGAGGAAGAAGAAGGGACAGGCTATTTAATCACAGTTTCTGTATTATTATTCTTCAAATTCGAGAGGGATGTGTGCATTCTGCTCCTCATTAAGAAGATTTGTGTTTGAATTTACTTTTGAAATTGTACATACTTGATGTATCTTTAGCAACTAAAAAATATAATATGAGTGGAAAGGATCTTAGTTTTACACAATCATATACCTAATCATAATTCTTTATTATTGGGCCAAAACTAATATTTAATAATGATGAATTTATATCCTTCTTTTCAAGATTGTTTATATTAATAATGCTTTGCTTTGAATCTACTTGAACATGTATGCCATTTATATTTACAATTTGAATACTGAAGCCGTTACTTCAGAACTCCATTCCCCTACTTTCTTCAAATATCCAAGCTATGTCGTCTTTTAAGGTAGAGCTCATATGCGAACTCCTCTGTAAGTCTTTCTCTTATTTTTCCACTGGGAAGTTTTTTAAAAATTACCCTCTATACCACATTAATTATACCTCAATTTTGTACTTATTTAATCACCACTTATTCATCTACTCAGCCAATATTTATTAAGCAACTTTGTTTCAGCCATTCTGCTAACGGTATTTACTGTCGTGAAGCTAGGAACAATTATTGCCTTCCTTAAAATTCCAATTTCGGGGAGGGGAAGAAATGCGGGCAAACAGCAAAGTATATAAATTAATGTGCAGTGTAAATGTGCAATAGCAAGGGAAATAATGGGAGCATAAAGTATGATCAACCAACCTTGAAAGGTAATAGAAGGCTTTTTGGAAGAGAGTCTTGACTAAGATTGCAAGGATAGGTCAGGATTAGATATGTGTGAAGGGGTCCAAGTAAAAAATAGTGGCTCAATGAGAGGAAACTGCATTAGCAAATGCAGGGAAAAGAGAAAGAAAGTGAGATCAATGTGAAGAACAAAATTATGGCTGAAGCATAGGGTTGTTTGGACGGTGACATACACACAGAGAGAAAAGGTAGATGAAGAATTAAGCAAGGACAAGATCACTTCATAAATCATTTTATGGTTTGAACACTCATTTTATAGTTTGAACACTATCCTGAGGGCATAGGGGTAGTTACCTAAATGAAGATAAGGGAGCTATATGGTTAAATATAACTTTTTAGTAAGATAATTCTGACTGTAGTGAAAATAATAGGTTATAGCTAGCCATATGGATGTTGGAAAGCCCAATTATGAAGCCATTACAGTAATCAAAATTAAAGGCAATTGTAGTAATGGCTGGGATTTAGAATGAAGCAGTGAAGCAATGGTGGAGATGGAATGATTTGCTTCTTGGAAGGAAGAATACATAGAATTTGGAAATTGATTGGCTATGTGCAGTGAGTGAGAAGAAGGTAGAATTTGGGGTTAAAGCACTGAGTGGACGGAAATATCATTTACCGAAGTAAGAAAGTCAGAAAGAAAAAAAATGTTTGGAGGAAAGATAACGAATTTAGATTGGAAAGCACTGAGTTTTACTTGACAGAGAGTTTGATTTTAAATAGAGGTGATGGTAGGTAGTGTGTCCTGTCTTACGGATCGGCCTTCCTCACTGACTCCAAGTATCCTGTGAACAGAGTGGTATTTTTGTTAATATTTTTGGTCCACCTCCATCTTGAACCACCTCACAATGTTTTGCACGTCATAAGCAATTAGCAAATTTCTTCTTTCCTTTTGGCTCCCTTATTAGTACTTCTACCAAATAAGAATATAAATAATGAATAACTGTGTGGAAAGCTTATTTCTGTTTTATAATAAAAATATTTTTAGGTTATCCACCATTCATTTACTCACACAATTATCTGTTTAATATATATTTATTTAAGAGCCAGCATTTATCTCAATACATATATTAAATAAATGTTGTAAATATATTTCTTAAAAATTTTATATAATATATAATATAATAATGCATTAAATATTTTAATTGATACTCAAAATATGAAATGTATTTAATTTATAATAGTAAATAATTTCAATGTTATGCTTTAATGGAATAATATACATTCTATTAAATTATAGGAGGACTGTGACCTTTTAAAGGAACATAGTCATTTGGGGATTGTTGGCTTTAGTTTGAAAATCCCTCTTTCTAAAGTAAAATCTTCAGTGTTAGTGACCATTAATGTTAAAAGCAATTTTATAGAGCAGTATAGTGCTTGCAGAACACAAGGAATTTGGAGAATGGGTTTATGAATTTGATCAAATTTCCTTAGACCCTGGTTCAATATTTAAAAATTTATGCAGG
>PVIY010021246.1:0-42741 GCA_004026745.1 Myrmecophaga tridactyla
GGGTTTAGGGACTGAGAATTCCTAAAGTGCCTGAGTGTTAGGTTCACAAAGATAGGTATCCACCTCAAGGAACTCTGGATCCCAAGGAACCAAAATATAGAAGAAATATCTCTGCTTCCCTGACATAGAAAAGGCTACTCAAGACCTTGATCTTATGAAGATGACAAGGAGAATTTCATACAGTTTCAGTCTTGGTCACCTCCTTTGGGATCTGAGGACAATATGGATAGTGGCAGCTAGAGTAGAAATTGAAATTTAAGATGATGATAAATACCCAGTTCTCCTTCGTTTTTCATGTACCCAATGAAAAAACATCAGTAGTCAATCATGTCACTGCCAAGTGCCAAGTGCCCAGGGATAATCCCAGAATCTTAGTTAACACATTGCTCTAAGCACCCACTAGTAAGTGATTAGTATTGACCCCAAAATCAAACATATTTCTCAAAGTTGCTTTAGATCACAATTTCTCAACAACAGCACCACTGACATCTTGGACCAGGTAATGTATTATTTGTTATAGGGAACAATCCTATGCATTGTAGGATGTTTAAAATTATCCCTGGCCTCTACCTATCCGATGCCAGTAGCACCTCCTTCCCAGTCGTGACAATCAGAAATTGCCAGATGTCTTCTGCAAGGAAGCAAAATTGCCCCCAATTAAGAACTACTACTTTAGATAATGGCAGAAACAGGCCATCCCACCATCAAAACTTAAGAACCACCTAAACAGATAGAAAGAGTAACAGAATGAAAGCATCTCCAGGTACTTTGACTCTAAAAAGTTTATTGGGAGACAAATTCTTATGCAAAAGATCAGTTTGCTTATCAATCACTTCTACAATAATAACAGACTTGGATGAAATAGACTCTGCTCTAGAAGCAAAATGGGGAAATTTGTGGAAACCTATTTCTTAGGCTATAATTGATTGGACAACCACCTGTCTAGAATCAGTCACAAGAAATAGTATACAGCGAGGGAGGGCCTCTGGGGTCTTGCTGTTGGTCTCTTAATCACAGGGATTCAAGTCCTGGAGGCTTGGAGGGATAGTTACTAACAAAACAACTTACTGGGGCAAGACATTTCGCATACATTTTACATGTAGGCAATTTTACTTTCATTATTTTATTTAATCCTCACAAAAACCTTAGGAATTAGGTGTTATTATTAGCCCCATCTTATCGATAAGAAAATTGAGGCTCAGAGACAATATGTACAAGGTCACACTGTTAGTAAGTAGCAAATCCTGGATATGAACCCAGATGTCCTGGCTCTAAGTATCATGCTCTTTCTTTTACCCGAACTGCCAGGAAAAAGTGGATGGGCCTCCTCCACTCTTTTCAGGATAGTCTGAGTTAAGCTCCACATAACTATATGATTCCTTTAAGCTGGGAAAGAGTTGATTTCCTCCAGGCAGTCCCTGAGCCAGAAAACCACACATTCCCCAGGTGGACAAGTTCTAGCAAGTCCCTAATATCTTCACCTGGGAAAGGGGATCAGCACATCCTTCTTAAAATTTGTCCTTGAGGGATCTGGGCCAGTGTGGGACTGGCAATGGCATTCTTAAGAGAAGACCCAAGTGCAAGGTGGAAACTCCTATTCTCCAGCTCTTTAGTCTGAGGTTCTAAAGGATAGATCTTTGGTAGAGCTCTACTAGCCACTAGATGTCTGTCATCATTCACCTGGACAGTGAATCATATACAGAATCATATAAAGAAATTCCACCCATTTCATTAGCTCAGTGGTTCTTAACCTTTAGAGAGTAGCAGAGTCACCTGGAGGGTTTGTTAAAGCAGATTATTGGACTCCACTCCCAGAATTTCTGGTTTAGTAGGTTTTGGGTTGGGGCCTAGACAGTTTGTATTTCTAGCATGTTCCCAGATGATATTGATGCTAGTGGTCTAGGGACCACAATAGGAGAATTACTATATTAAGCCACAGATCACGAAAACCACATCAGGGTACTTGGCAACAAAGTTCCTCTACCCTTTCCCCATCTCCAGGCCCATATTCATACAGGGTGATTTTATGAATCCAAGTTACACTTCATAGCCCAACAGAACTTGGTCAGGGATTCACCAAAGCAGAGCAAGGAGAGCATAGGACTGGAGCCTCAAAGAGGGCAAATGGTGACCAGGGCTCCACCCTATGGGGCTGTGTCTTCTCCTCAGATCGGGGCTTTTCTCTTTCCTTTAAATAGCTAGAAGGCCAAGAATTGAAACCAGCCACAGAGCAGCATTTCCCACTTGCAAAGCCCAAAGACTCTATGACTATCCTTACCCTTGACATATCACAACCTTCCCCTCCCCTCCAAGAACTTTTTCCTCAGGAGCAGGGTGCTGAACTGGCTGACTGCTCATCTTGTGAGCACACTGGGGGCCATGGAGGGAGCTGAGGTGGAGGATGTCTGAGCTGACAGGCTTTTTTTTTTTTTTTACATGGGCAGGCACCGGGAATCGAACCCGGGTCCTCTGGCATGGCAGGCAAGCATTCTTGCCTGCTGAGCCACCGTGTCCCACAGCTGACAGGTTTTTAACAGTTTGGTTAGTGAGGGGGGAATTGAGGGGTATCTCAGCAGGAAGGAGGAAGTCATAACTGGGAGAGGCAGTATGTTTGGAGGCACAAGACCAAGAGCAACCAGCTTAAAAGGAAAGCATTCAGTGAGGCCAGCCAAGCCAATTAACTGTCAACACATGAGTCAGACAGTACTCAAGGATGTATCAACACAATGGCATATGATACAAGGGATTCAAGTGACCAGGACTGAATAAAAGGCCTAGTCTTTTATTTCAACTAGGCAGCAGGGCTACATCCAAATGACACATCATAATCTGCTTGGTAAAAATATTTTATCATGTCGTCAGAGACTCTGAGTTTCCTCTGTTAACAAGTGTCTTGCAGACCAAGGTAAGTAAGAATCTTAGTTATCTGGATTTCCACATCCAGTCTGGCATGCCCAGGGAATTCTTCCTTCAGGTGATGTCTGGAAATATGAAGAACCAGGTAAGCATGCTAGAGGCTATAGTAGAAACTGTTGAGGAGGTGAAGCCACATGTAAATACACAGGTTAAAACAGACATTCAAGTGCCAGGAGTATAGATTGATATTACTACTAATAAAACAGGTGTTGAAAATTTGGAGGTGCTAGTTTAATTGCCCCCTCTCCCATTCTGGTATTGAAAAGAAACACAAAGCAAGAAGTCAGATGATGATCAAAACTACAGTGTCAGCTTTAAAACTGGTAAAGCTGAATTTAAGACTGAGGCTGACTCCTGTGGTCAAAATAGGGGCCTCCTCCTACATATTTCCAGGTTTGATCTGGTGGGTAGAGTTAGATCTGCAGAGTAGATATTTATTCAAATTATAGTGTGAACTGTCACATACCACACAAATTGCAGGAAAGAATCAAAGAGAAAAACAAACTCCAGGCTGTCTCTAGTACAGTAATATCCAACCTGGTTACATATTAAAATTACTGGGTGGCTTTTAAAATTCCCTGTGCCTGAGCAATTACCTCAGAATCCCAGAGGTTGGACCCAGGCATTGGTACATATTTTAAAGCTCCCCAGGTAATTCCAATGTGTAGCTAAGCTTGAGAATTAGGTATTAATCCAGCTGTGACTACAGGAGAGTAGAAGCAAAGAAAGAGAATGTGGATAACTCTGAATGGATGGACCTCAGAGATACAGCCAAGAAAACCCATGATATTTCCTCAGTGCTTCTCCCCAATTAGGTAAGTTGCTCACCCAGAAGAGAAAGGGAGTCAAGAGACAGGCAGGAGCTTCCTCCCTACATCTGCTGGCAAAATGTCTATTATGTAGGGGATGGCAGAAATGGGGGCAGAAAAAGAGAATGCCCTTCTCCACAAGAGTCATAATAACAACTACATTTATTGAAATCCCACTTTGTGCCAGAAGCTATACTGTTTACTTTTCATAAATTTAAATCTTGGGATAAGACTCTGAGAGAGGTCTAAATATTCCCATTTTATAAATGAGGAAATGGAGACTAGGAGAGAATAGGTAACTTGCCAAGCTAATGGAGAAACTGAATGAGAGAGCTGGTCTATCTGCAGAGTCTATTCTCGTCCCACTACATCCAGCCACTTGTTCTCCAGAACAGAGAGAGAAATATAATTCTGAGAGAGTTGGAACTATGTGTATTTGTAGCATGATGAGTATCTTTGCTTCACTAGGGCACTTCAAAACCTGTAATTCTCTACAACAAAGCTCGTAGAGCTAATAAATAGATTCAGCAAACTGTGGTAGGGTTTAAGATCAACACCCAAATATCAGTAGTGTTTCTGTACACTAGTAATGAACAATTGGAAGAAGAAATGAAGAAAAAATCCATTTATAATAGCCACTAAAAGAATCAAATATCTAAAAATCAATCTAATAAGGATATAAAGGAAAAGTACACAGAAAACTACAAAACATTGCTAAAAGAAATCAAAGAAGGTCTAAATAAATGGAAGGAAATTCTATATTCATGGATTGAGAGACCAAATATTGCTAAAATGTCAATTCTACACATAGCAATTTACAGATTCAACACAATCCCAACCAAAATTCCAACAACCTTCTTTGCAGAAACAGAAAAAAACAGTCATCCAATTTATATGAAAGGGTAAGGAGCCCTGGCATAGCCAAATCATCTTGAAAAAGGAAGAATGAATTAGAGGATTCACACTTCCTAATCTAAAAACTCATTACAAAGCCACAGAAATTAAATCACTGTGATACGGACACAAGGACAGACAAAAAGACCAATGGAATTGAATTCAGAGCTCAGAAATCAATCTTCATATTTACGGCCAACTGAATTTTGAGAAAGGGGCAAAGACTACTCAACTGCAGCACTTCAAAACCTAAGAACAAGAAGTCTCTTCAACAAATAGTGCTGGGAAAACTGGATATCCATTTGCAAAAGAATGAAGGTGGACCCTTACCTTGTGCCATAAACAAAAATCAACTCAAAATGGATCAAAAACCTAATAAAGAGCCAGAAATAAAAACTCCTAGAAATGTAGGGAAGCATCTTCAGGGCCTTGTGTTAGGCAGTGTTTTCTTAGACTTTACATCCAAAGCACAAGCAAAAAAGAAAAAAATAGATAAATGGGACCTCATCAAAATGAAAAACTTTTGTTTCTCAAAGGACTTTATCATGAAAGTAAAACAACCACCTACTCAATGGGAGAAAATATTTGAAAACGACATGTCTGATAAGGATTTCAAATCTAGAATATTTAAAGAAATCCTTCAACTCAACAAAAATATTTAACCCAATTAAAAATGGGCAAAAGACTTGGATAGACATTTTTCCAAAGAAGATATACAAATGGCTGAAAAGCACATGAAAAGCTGCTTAACATCACTGCCATTAGGGAAAGCAAATCAAAACCACAATGAGATATATTTCACACCCACTAGATTTGCTACTTTTTTTTTTAAGTAGAAAATTACAAGTGTTGGACAGAATGTGGAGAAATAGGAACACTCATTCATTGCTGGTAGAAATGTAAAATGGGGCAGCCACTGTGGAAAAAGTTTGGCACTTCCTCAGTATGTAGTATAGAATTATTACATGCCCTGGCAATCCCACTACTAGGCATATACCCAAAAGAACTGATACCCAAAAGAATTGAATGCAAGGACTTCAACAGAAATTCGCACACCAATTTTCATAGCGGCACTATTCACAATTGCAAAAAAGATGGAAGCAAACCAAGTGTTCATCAACCAATGAATGGATAAACAAAATGTGATATATACACACAATGGAATATTCAGCTGTAAAAAGGAATGAAGTCCTGATGCATGAGACAACATAGATGATCCCTGAAAACATCGTGTTGTGTGAAATAAGCCAGGCACAAAAGGACAAATATTGGATGATCTCACTGATATGAAATAATTAGAGCAAGGAAACTCATAGAGTCAGAATCTAGAATATAGGTTACCAGGGTGAGGGAGGGGTAGGGAATAAGGTGTTAAGGCTTAACATTTACAGAGTTTCTATTTGGGACTATGGGAAAGTTTGGGTAATGGATGGTGGTGACAGCAGCCCAACATTCGCAATGTAATTAACACCACTGAATTATATATTTCGATGTGGTTAAAAGGGGAAATTTTAGGTTGTATATATGTTACTAGAATGAAAAAAATTTTTTAAATATCCATGAAATTGCACAACACAGTGAACCCTAAGTTAAACCATGGACTATAGTTAATAGTAAAATTATAAAAATATGCTTTCATCATTGGTGACAAGTGTACCACACCAAGTGTGGTGGTTTGAAGCTGCATTTTCCCCAGTAAAATATGTTCTTAAATCTAATACATTTCTGTGAGTGATGACCCCATTTTAAGCAGGATCTTTTGATGAGACTACTTTGGTTAAGGCATGGCCCACATAGGTCATAATCCTATTATGGGAATGAAATGCAAGACAGAGAGGAAGAAAGCCAGGGAAGCAAGAAGCTGAAATCAATGAAATCTGGAAGAGAAGGGAGAGCTCAGCACATGATGCTATGTGCCTTTCCATGTGACAGTGGAGCCAAGGATTGCCAGCAGCCGGTGTTTGGGAAAAAAACATTGCCTTGATGGTGCCTTGCTTTGAGACCATTTTCCTGGTCTCAAAACGGTGAGTGAATAAATTCCCATTGTTTAATCTGACCCATTTCATGACATTTGCTTAAGCAACCTAGGAAATTAAAATACCAATGCAGTTTGTTAATAATAGGGTGGTATGTGAGAATCCTATATTTTATGTATAATTTTTCCATAAACCCACAGAAAAAAAATCTCTAATAAAAATTTTAAAAGCTGCAGTTCCTCGCTTACACACTGGCACATGTACTCATAAATACTCTTTCCACTGAATGAGGCTCACAAAGTTCCGGCACTCCAGTCCAGCTAAATAACTGCAGTAATGTCCCGTGTTCTGGGAAAATTTGTGATGCCAAACCCTGGATTAAATCTTCCCCAGTGCCAGGAGCTTACCCAACCAAAAGCCTTAAGTTTGGTGGTTTTCCTCTTGCCTCCACAAGAATACTTTAGGGATTGCAAAAGAAATGCTATTTCATGCCCTTTTCCCCTGAAGTTTCATGAGTGCAGGGGTCTTGACATTCGGGCAGAGGGTTCACCATCCAGGCCCCCTGCCAGCTGTGATGGACTCGTTCAGATCTCTAGTCCATGAGAGCCCCTCGTAAGGGACCTGTGGATATTCTCTTCTGCACGTCAGCAAAAGAAAGGTTTCTGTCCTGAAATATTTTAATAGAAATAAAAACCCTGAAGAAGATCCTGTGCAGGATGACTTGAGACCACCACTTGGCTTTCTTACAGAATAATTAGCATATATAATATCTGTGTCCCTAACCAAGTCATCCAAACATAATAGGTGCATTTGACAAGATAGAAGGCAAATAAAGAGCAAGAAGCAGGGCTGGGTGCTGTGGTTCCAAAGTTCAGGGCAAAACGCTTGGGCCTGCATTGCCCACATTTTTTTTTTTCACTACTAACCCCATGATCTGAAATCCACAATAATGCTGAGTCGACAGGATGCAAGCCGGGATGTGACTCAACCATGAGTCAAGCACCATGGAGACTTTAGTCAAACCTATTTTTCTTTTGTCAGGAATCCTTCATAATGCCCCAGTTTCATGATGTCGTTTTAGTGGAGTTATATTCTAAATAGCTCAGAATTAGAAAATTGGCTACATTCAGCTTCAGCTACAAGACCAATCATTAAAGAGTCAAGCCTGTTGTGGGGCACCCTGGCAGGAATCAGGGCAATCAGCAGGTGCAGGGTAGGCACCCCAGCCTCTTGGTTCACACTCTGCAGCGAAAGTGATTAAGCAGCAAGCCCTTCAGTTAGCCCTGGCCTCCTGCTACCAGGAGAATGTTTAATTATATTGCACAGCAAAAGTGCAATGTAGGATCAGTTTTCTCTTCAGAATCTAACAAAGTGTGGCTCTTCCTCCAAGAGAGGTTTGAGATGCCCCTTCCACTGACAGAGTGCAAAGAGAAGAGCACTGATGCTGCCCAGGGAAGGTTGCTGTCCAGGAGAACACACACAGAGCCCTGGGTCTGGAGAGACAGGAGGCAGAGGCCTCTCCTGGTGATACCCATTAGTGGGAGAAGAAGCCATGAAGCATTTTACTGAGAGTACTGGCGTGGGGGTGGGCCATGGAGGAGCTAATTCATAAAGACTGTGGGCCTTAAAATGGTATTTTTAGCAAGTTACAGGTCAGGATTAAGAATTAAGTAATAAGAACACTGAAGAAGCTTAAAATGGCACAAGGCAAGTTCTTGCAGGACCCACAAGAGCCCCCAAACATAGAAGAAGAAAACTAAAACAGACCTTAGTTACTGAGCTGTCACGTTTCCCAGTGAGCAGCTACTGAAAATTGATACCAGAATCCACTGTGATGCTTCATCAATACTTTATGAAGTTCTAATTAAAGAGTTAGTGCTGTCATTCGGAATAAGTTTATTCATATCTTCATAAAATCCCAAATTAAAGCATCACTTCAGGTACAATCAGGCAGAAGCCCCTGACCTGAGGAAAATGTACCTGAGTATTATCTGGAGCATGGCCAGAACGGGTAATGCCAAGTAGGCAGCCGTTTACAAGGCTTATTTCTGCTTCTGTGTGATATACATTAAACTTGTTAATTAAGCAAATTTTAAGACCTAAACATCTCAGGGAGGCTGCAACCTAGAGTTAGGAGGAGGCTGGCCCTCAGCCTTATGTTGGAAGCCTGGGGTTTAGGACAAACTCCATCTGGAATTCAGCTGTATTAGCTACTAACTTCTGATATAATTTGTGGGTCTTAAAGGTAGTTCTGAAAGTCACAAAAGGTGATTATACCCGAACCCTACAGCCAACCTGAAACAAAACAGCTGAAATACTGGAAGCAAAGGACCTAGCAAGCTCCAATTATTCTGAAAGTGTATTTAAGTACATTCAATTAGAAGCTCTTATCCCTGATCAGACTTTTAACTTAATCTTGTGTTGGTACCCTTTTTTTCTTGCGTTTTTTTAAAATCATTTTTGACCAGTTAATGCATTGTGTATGTTTCAAAACTCAGAAAGTTAAAAGGGATGTATAAAATTATGAAAGTGAAAACTCTCCTTTCCATTCCTGACTCTCAGCCTCCTAATTCTGTTCCCCGAGTACAACCGATGTTACTCGTTTTGTATGAGCACGTGTATCCTTTCAAAGATATTTTACAAATACTTAAGCAATCAAGCTGTGGGTCTGGGGAAAAGAACATATGTATTCTTTTCTCTATTTTTGTACAAATGATAACATATGTGAAAGAAATTTTGTATTTGAAGGATAAACTTCAACATTTCTAAATATAGGGTAACAGGTTGGTAACACTCATTCAGAACAATCATAATGACTAATTATGAAGAGTTTTTTGTTTTTTGGTTGTTTTTACATCTTATAGAGCTGTGATTACATTCTGTTCTGGGCCAAAGACCCATTTTGTGTACTGAGAATGCATGTGAGAGAATATGAGGGAACTCTTGCAAGAAGAGGTGAAAGGCGAGAGGTCCCCACACTGTGGTACAACCTGCTTTTATAGATTTTCGTTCCTTTTGTAATTTTTATTAACTGTTTTATGACCCTCCCCTTTTCCTGCATCTGTGGATGCTTGATGGGAGATGACTCACTCAGGTAGGCTCAGCTGGCTCTGTCCTTCGCATAGATAACTCATTCAGGTGGCTGTTGTTTGGTCCCCAGGTGCTGTTTATTGCTGCTCTCCTAAGCGCTATCCTTCTCTTTGAGGCCTGACCACTTCTGGGAATTTGCCCTTTGCTTAGCCAGCCACCACCCTAATTCTTTTTTTTTCTTTTTTAAATATTTTTATTATAAAATTTAACAAACAAGCATACATTCTTGACATACAAACGTTCTATGCATGGCATACAATCAATGGCAGAATGAGCTACTCTTACTTGTTCCCTGACTTGCTGATTCACTGCGACTCCCTGAGGATGACATATGAGCACCATCTTTTAGGAGTTGCCAGAACTTGGCTGTGTTGTTCATGCCCTCTGTGCCTAAGGTTTCTCATCTGTTAATCTGTTAATGTGAGTACTGAATAATAATATTTTGTGAGAATCTATAAGTTAGTACATTTAAAGTATATAGAATTTTGCCTGATGTATCTTAAGGTTTCAAGAATGATTTATTATGACCTGGTAACCTGCTCATGTAGTTTTTTTTTTTTTTTTAGGTGCATGGTCCGGGAATCAAACCTGGGTCTCCCGCTCATGTGTTTTTTTAAAACATTTTTCTATTGTGAAATTTAGCATATATGAGAAAAGCAATAAATTTCAAAGTGCATTTTAGCAAGTTAAAAAAAGACCCACTTTGAGTATCTTATGAGAATTTTCAATCCTCTCCATAGAAAAAGAAGCATGTATATGCTTATGTACCCAAAAATGCATAAAATATCAGAAGATTTCATTTTCCACACAAACCACCACCAGCAACAATGACAACATCCACAAAACAAAGGTTTGGAGCAGCTAATTTGCCAAACTTCTTTTAGTTATTAAAATGGCAGAACTGAGATTCAAACCATGGTCTGATTAACCCCAAAGCACATGCTCTAGCCTAGCACCATGACCCTTCTGCTCCTTTCCTCTCCTCCACATGTTTTTGCTACCAGAGCCCCTCACTGAGAAGATGGGGAGATGGGGCACATGGCGTCAGCTCAGCAGGTCCTTGTATCCTCTTTGCCCACCTGTCCTGGTAAAATTGAACCTGGAGCTATGATTCATTGTATTGTCTTGACAACC
This sequence comes from Myrmecophaga tridactyla, assembly GCA_004026745.1. Classification (NCBI taxonomy): domain Eukaryota; kingdom Metazoa; phylum Chordata; class Mammalia; order Pilosa; family Myrmecophagidae; genus Myrmecophaga; species Myrmecophaga tridactyla. The sequence continues at coordinate 10,820 of PVIY010021246.1, forward strand.
CATTTCATCTCCTTGAGACAGAGCCTTCTGCCTAAAAGGCGATATGGGACTGTATTAAATGGATACAGAAAGGACCCTGGGAAATAAAATGGAGACCCAGAGTCAGCTGCACAGCTACTGAAAATTTTAGTCCCAATTTCCTACATGTAGGAATTTATTGTAAAAAGTAAAAGTGATGGGCTCCTTTTTTAAAAAAAATTTTTATTGTATAATATAACATATATACAAAGCAAAGAAAGAAAAAAAGCAATAGTTTTCAAAGCACTCTTTAACAAGTAGTTACAGAAAGATCCCAGAGTTTGTCATGGGCTACCATACAATCGATAGGCTCCTTTTATAAGACAACTGGTGAATGCTATCCTAAGTGTGGTAGAAAGTTCAAGAGCTAACTCAAAGATAAGGTTCATGGCTACAGTAATGCGAATGATTTTCTTTCCAAAAAATGATATAAAAATGATAAATGGGAGAAGATGTCATGGAGAGCATAACAGTGAATTAAATGTTAAACTGCCTGTCATCTCTATCATCAAACTGCCTAAGTTAGAGGTTTCAGGTTTCTTTTCCCCATGAAAGAACTCTTTCCCACACTCTGCAAATGTGGGGTCCTAGATGCTGGATATGCTCTTTACTTACAGATTTAATCATAGTCACACTGACCAGTTATAACCTGCTGGAACTTAAAAGCAATGGTGGATTCACTCCTTTGTAAGCCTTTCTGGAATATGGTATAGAGAGGCAGAACCCAGATTCTGGTGCCTTAGGAAACTCTGCATAATAATTGCAGCTGTTAAAAGCTTGGGTTCTGAAGTCAAACAGATCTGTTTGAATTCTACTTATGTCATTTTGGCCAAGCAATTTACCTTCTCTGAGACTCTACTTCCTCATCTGTAAAATGGGGATTATAGTGGTTTATCTCATTGGGTTTCTGTGATCAAATTAAATGAGATAATGTATTGACACAGTACCTTGCAAAATTGTAGACGCTTGGTAAACAGAAGCTATTATTATGACTGAGCTGTAATTTGTAGGCATTTTTACCAACTAATTCAAGGATGTCATACTACTCATAATAAAAGCAATCCCCAGTTGTCCCAGAAAGGGAAATATTCTCTAAAGTGTGTTTTGTCTCCTTAGGGTTTAATGCAACCAAGTCTTCTAGTTGGCTCCTAGGTTATTTATTTATTTATTTATTTTCCTTATTAAGTCATGAATGGATGTAGAATTTTACCAATTGTTTTCTCAACACCTATAGAGAGATCATATGTTAATATATTGAATTACATTGATATTCAAATTCTAATTCAGCCTTGCATTTTTGGAGTAAATTCAACTTGGAAGTTGCATATCTTTTTAATGAATTGCTGGATTCAATTCTCTAATTTTTGTTTAGTACTTTTGCCTTTATGTTTAGGAGAGATATTGATCTGTACTCCTTCTTATGTGAATATCCTTTTGAGTTTGGGCGAATGTATATATCCTAGCCTCATTAAATGAATTGGAAGTATTTCCATTCATTTTAGTCTATGAAAGAGCTGTATAAGATTATTTTTAATTCTTTCTTAAATGTTTAGAGAAATTCACCTGCAAAACCATCTGGTCTGGGGTTTTCTTTGTGGGGTTACAGTAAATTACAGATTTAATTTCTTTAGTAACTATAGTACTATTCACATTTTCTATTTCTTCCTGTGTCGGTTTTGATAAGATGTTTTTCAAGAAAATGTTCAGTCATCTGAACTTCTAAATTAAGTGGCATAAAGTTGTTAATTATACTCAATTATTATCCTTTGAATGCTATTAGAATTTGCAATGACATTTATTTTTCAAATTTGGTAATGGTAATTTGTGCTTTCTCTCTTTTTTTCTTGATCAGTCTTGCTAGGGGTGGTTGGTGTTAGGAATTCCAGTAGTCTTTTCTAAGAGCCAGTAGTTTGCTTTATTGATTTTCATAATTATATGATTCTCTTTATTTCATTAATTTTTACTCTTATCTTTATTACTTTATTCGTTTGTTGTTCCTTTTTAAACTCCTTCAGATGGATGCTTAGGTAATTTATTTTCAGCCTTTCTTCTTTTCTAACATACGCATGTAAGGATAGAAATTTTCCTCTAAGCACTGTTTTAGTTTCATCCACATATTTTGATGTCACATTTTCACTGTCATTCAGTTCAGAATATTTCCAAGTTTCCATTGAATTTTCTTCTTTGACCCATAGGATATTTTATGAATGTTACTTAATTTCCAAATAGTTGAAGATTTTCTAGCATTTTAAAATTAATTTATGGCTTAATTCCTTTGAAACTCATTGAGACTCGAGCACTTTCTAAAGATGTGTGCCCTGAAGTAGTTGGACATGTTGTTCTATTATATCAATTAGGTCAAATTGTTCCTAAACTTTTCTGAGTTTTCTGTAATCTTACTGATTTGTATTTGTTTCTCCTGTTTGTAACTGAAAAAAAACTATTAAAACCTCCCAGTAAGAAAATTGCCATTTATCACAGCTGTTCAAAACAAGTATATGCATAAGTATATTTAATAGCAATAAATAAGCAAAAAATAAAAACAAATAAACAAAAAAGATACGATTCATTTGTTATTGGGACGAAAAGCCAAACTTACAGGACAAATGGTTCAGTATATGTAAGGGAAATTGTCAAAGAATAATTGCCATTTAGCAGAAGTGACTTCATTATTGAACTTGAATAATAAAGAAAGATATTTACCAGCAACGACAACACCACCAAAATCTCCCAGTAAAATTTATAAATCTGGGGCAGGCCACGGTGGCTCAGCAGGCAGGAATGCTCGCCTGCCATGCCAGAGGACCCGGGTTTGATACCCGGTGCCTGCCCATGTAAAAAAAAAAAATTATAAGTTTGTCTATAGTTCCTTTTAGTATGATCAAATTTTGGTTTATATATATTGAAGCTATGTTATTAAGTTCACACAAGTTTGAATTATTATATCTTCCTAGAGGATTGACTGCTTTATCATTATGAAAAGTCTTTCTTTATCTCTTATAATACTTTTTTGGCTTAAAATCTTCTTTTTGTGAGTCCTAATATTCAAGGTATACATCTTAGTAAGCAGTATATAGCTGTGATTTTTTTTCCTATCCATTTTTGCTTTTTAATTGGAATATTAAGTCAGTTTACACTTAATGTAATTACTCATATTTGGATTTTTTTTTACCTTCTTACGACTTTGTTTCCAAATTGTTCCTCTAGTTGTGTGTTCCTTTTTCTCTTTTCTTGCCTTCTTTTGGATTATTCAAATATTTTATTGCATATTTTCTTTCTATTAGAAGTTTTATTATGATGTACCTAGATGTGATGGTTCTTGTTTATATTACTTGTATTTTATGTGTCTTGAATCTATGGTTTGATGTCTTTCATCAGTTTGAGATATTTTCATCGTTCATCTTTTGAAATATTGCTTCAGTGTTATTTTCTTTCATCTCTCCTTCAGATTCTCTAATTGCCTGGGTCTTGGCACCTAGACCTATACATCTCAAAAATTATCCATATTTTCCATCCTTTTTTTTTCTTTCCATGCTTTAATCTGGATATTTTCTATTAATCTATTTTCTAGATGACTAATCCTTCCTTCACCTGGCTCTGGCATGTTGTTAAACCTTTGTATTGTGCTCTTAATATCAAGGTATTGATGGTAAGAAGGGTGTTTTTCCAGTTCTAGAATTTCCATTTGATTTTTGTGTATAGATTTCAGTTCTCTGGTGACATTTTCCATCTTGTCATCTATGTTCATAAAATATTAATCACAGTTTTTTTTAATTGTGTCTAAAAACTTCACTATCTTTTTAAAAATATTTTTATTGAGAAATCTTTGCACAAATACAGTCTATCCATAGTACAAAACCAGTGGCTCACAATATTGTCACATAGTTTTGTATTCATCACCAATGATCATTTTTAGAACATTTGCATCACTCCCAAAAAGGAAATAAAAAGAAAAAACTCATACACCTCAAACCTGTTGTCCTTCCCTCTATTGACCTCTAGTATCTCAATCTACCCAATTTTTTACCCTTTATCCCCCTTATTATTTATTTTTTATCTTTTTTTTTTTTTACTCATCTGTCCATACCCTGGATAACTCCACTATCTTGTTGACCAATAGGAACATTATTTCTTTTTTCTCTTGGTCTTATCTCTAGGTATGCTCAGTAATTTTTTATTTGATTTGGATATTGTGTGTAAAAATTTGTAGAGGCTCTGAATAAGGGTTTAATGTCTACAAGACAATTAGACCAGAGGCAGATCACCTTAATCCAACTCAAGCCTGGGTTTTTGTCTTTATAAGGCCTGGTCTATTTCTGGTTGCCCTTATTACCTGCATATAGCTTGCGAAGAGCCCAACCGTCATCTTGGAGTATTTATTAGGGCTTCTCTTCTCTAGCAAACCCTAAATTCCAGTTTTTATCCCCCCAGCACTATGAGAAGGCTCTGTTTAGTAACTCTTCTCAGCTCTCTCTTTCTAATCCATGAATATCTCAAGGGGCTAAGTGTCTCAGACTTGCTCATTTCTCTGCAGGATTCTTGCCTCAAGTTTTTGCTGTCTCCATGGCCCTGAACTCCAGTTGTTGTCTCCCCATCCATGACTGACTGATGAAAGCTCTGCTCAAATTTTCTGCCTCTTAGCAGTCACTTTCTGCTTGGTTTCTCAGGCTTTCTGTCCTTGCTTCTTAAAAACCAAAGAGAACAGCCTTGAAGAGAGAAGCAGTTTATAATATCAGGCTCACCTCAGTGAGTTTCTCTTCTCTACAGGATTTTCTCCACTTCTGGCTACTTGCAGTGCTCTCTAATGCCTTGAGCTATTTATATTTATAATTATGATTCATATCCATATTTATTTGGCCTCTCTAGTTCTTTTCATTAGGAAGTTTTGGTTGGCTATAAACTAGCCTGCCATTACCAGAAGCAGAATACCAACCTAAGTCTTTTACATAATATTTCACCAGTGCTTAACATTATAGGATCCTATAGATCAAGGGTTCTTGACCTTGTGGACCACCAGTAGAGTTCAGCAGACCATAAAGTCCTGAAATTATATATAAAAGTTTGTGAATGTGTGTGAATGTCTTCAAAGGGACACACAACTGAAAAGGAATTAAGAACTACTGTTGTAAGTAGACTGCTACCCAACACAGGACTACCATTATGGTGGGGCCATTATGCCCTCTGTTTCCTTTACGAATTATGTGAAGATTGTTTTCTGTTTATGAACAAACTATGCTTTATTTTCACAGCTTATGATATGTATTTTTAGCTTTATGACTGTGGATCCACATTAAACTTATTTGGCCAATCTATTTGGGTAGACACCTCAGACATTTACTATAGAAAATGTATTTCATACAAACTACTCTTATATCTGTTACAATCATGGAAATCACTGTATAGAATTAGACTGTGGGAATGTGAGCCCATTAAAAATCAGCAAATTCATAGAAAAAGCAACCTGAACAAGCAGAAGAAGATTTCTACAGATTGTGTCCTGAGGAATGGTGCACCATAGAGAATACGACTGAAGGTAGAAAACATGTTCTCCTTGGGTCCTTGCAAGCTCTGGCCAATCTGCCTTCCCTTGCAGATCCCTTGAGATCTGACCTTAGTTCAGGGCTCAGCTGGTGGCTGGAGCCCTCTGCCTTTGGAAAGATCCATTCCTTCACACCCTACCCCCACTTGTTCCCACTACAGGATGACCACTGTCACACTCATATCACCTGACTGGAACGTCAAAAGACCTCATTTTTGTACCAGGTATTTAAAGGGGACCAAGGGACTATGAGGGCAGCACTGGGACACTGCCTGGCACATCTAGGTACTCAAAGAATATGATTTCTCTTTCTGGGGTTTGGTTACCTTATGTCATGGTTTTCTTGCCTTCAGGCTCTTAGTTTTTGGGATTAACTCTGTTTGATCCTGTCCAGGGCTTACCCTGACTTCTCAATAGAAGTTCCAAACATGGAATTCTAAAGGCATTCCTTGAACACAGAATGTTATGTTGAGTTGGTTCTCTACAACTATGCAGCTTTCACTAGATAGATCTGGAGAAGGACAGTCAACATACATTTAGGACGTGGAATAATAGAAATTAATTTAAAATACCTGTTAATAAATTCCTCTGGGCCTACTCAGAGCAATTCATGTGGTAGCACCAGACATTAGAGACTTTAAAATAAATAAGATGTAAAGTATATTTTCAAGAAATTTACCATTTTTTTCTGGTAGATCAAAATTTGTCAGAATTCATTAGGTAACAAGTGATAGTTAATTTTGCTTACTTAACTAAATTGTGGAAATCCATGGCCTGAAACTCAGCTAAACCAGGGACTTGAGGATTGACATGACTTCCTCTTGAGCCCTCATCTCAGCTTCTCTCTGCATGTCAGCTTTCTTCTCTTAGATCAACTTTCTCCAAGTTACTAGAAACATGACTGCTAGCAGCACCCAGGCTCATATTATCCAGTTTTGTCACCAGACATGACACAAGGAAAAAGACAAAAATAGGAAAATTTTTGATTGATCTCTCTTGGGTCAAGTGCTCATTCCCAAAACAATCGGCTATGGCCAATGGATGGTGGTATAATTAGCTCAACCTGGATCAGATGTCCTCAGTCAATCAACAGTGGTCAGAAGACTGAGAACTGTAAGAACACAGCAGCTCCCATTCAAATTATATGCCTAATATAATTCTTGGCAGAAAACACAATAAACGTGCTTACTTGTCCATAGGACCAAGTTCCCTTTACAAATGGAACTTTCTATGATGGAGGCATTTCCTGGAAGGACCATTTAATTTCAATGTTTTATAACAATTTCAGATGCCTCTGATTGCAGGGAAAAGTCTGAATCTTTTCATTGTGAAGACACCTCAGTTCTCTAAATCTGCTCACTCTCTGGCTAAAGCCCTCTTGGTCTACAGTATTTACCATTGACTGGATCAAATCTCTATCTTGGGGGCCTTAGGAATGAACCATAATAAGCAAGTGAATTTATCTCTGGTGGGAAACTTAAGTTGCCTGAAGGACTCTGGTGCAGTGAGATCCTGTGGATGATAGGGAGTGAGCAGATCTGTGCCCTCCCAGGCCGATATCGTTGGCAAGGCCACTACTCTTGAGACTCAGGGATCCAGCACATGCCTTTCCTACTTCACAGAGCGCAGCTGGGGATGCGCATACACATCTGAACTGTGACATGCCAGGCAGATTAAATTCTTCCACCACTTCTCAGGCTAACCCAGCTGGCTCACAGCCAGGATCTCCATCCATATTTAGGTCCCATCCCAGTCTATTTTCCCTGAAGCTGATTGTGATTGGGGTTGGGGGAAAATGATCACTCTTGTCTTTATCTGAAGTGGGCTAAGTCTAGCCAGTTCCACTGCTCCGTTGGTGTAGGAATCAGTCCTTGACTAGGAGGAGAGCCCCCTATTGCAGGACTTGCTGCCTTAGAATAAGCATGGGCTAGGAGGGCAGGGAGAAGAAAGAAATGTTTACCATCTGTTCAATCTGGAGGACACTGGGAGATCAAATTTTGGGCACAAAATGTTACCATGGAAGAATGACAATTTTTAATTTTTAATAGCAATATAATTCTAGACTGGGAGAGAGGGGACCCGAGTTTTACTGTTGACTCAGCTGCTCATTAGCTGTGTGACCTTGGGACCATAACTTCACTTCCATTTCCTCATCCGTAAAATAGAGTAAAAATTGTGCATTCTCCTTACAACTCTACCATTCAACAACCATTTGGGAACTTGTGCACAGAAAGGAGTAGGGTGGCCGTCAGCAGGGGTATCGAGACTTGGCCTAGATCCATTGATCCTGACATTAGCCGCAGACCTCTGGGAGAGAGGGCTCAGAATTCTCACACGCGGCTCTCAAATACATACTTAAGCTAAGCATTATATGCAGGCTGAATAAAATATATTTCACACATATATGTACTATTTTTAAAATGTACATTAGTGCTATGAGGGTTAACTACATGCAGATTCATTTTAAAAATTTTCAGTCAGCAGATGCCAAAAGACCAATTACAATTACAGGGAAATTTGTTTGTTAATGAGTCCTTCTTACAAAGTGGAGACCTGTGGGCGTTAAGGAAAACTGACAGTATGGAGAAATTGCTCCTGGGGATTTTAATAGCTGTACTGTTGCCTTTGGATTCTGAGAAATTAAGACCAAGTTAATTTTAGACAAAATCTTATTTAGCGTTTAAAACCTAACCTCGGCGTCCCCTCCTTTGTGAAGCACTCCCTGCAGGGTCCCCACACTGTCCCCTTCAATAGGATGAGACCTCGTATCACTCAGGGTCCCAGTAGGAAAAACTGATATGCTCAAATTGGGATAATTTGACAAACACTTAATAGAGGACTTACAGAGGTGTAAGCAATTTATAGGGAAAATACAAGGGCTCGTGCAGTGTCCAGGGCACTACGGGCAGGGCTGTAACCGCCCCTAGACCTGCCTGGCAAGGAAAGGAGTGGTGGTGGGAACCGACAGGAGAGAGTCTGGTGCAGAAGGCCACTAGAGTGGAGCTGTGACTTGCTGAGGATGCAGCCAGCCCACGCCTGAAGTGCAGAGAGGGAGCCAGGAGCTCTCTTCCCCCTCCCTCTTCCCCATCACTTCTGCAGTCCCCCGTTGTCCAATGCAGTCAGAGGCTGGAAGACAAGGAATGATGTTGATGCAGAGCATGCGCTCAGCCACCTAGGGCAAGAGCAGCAGGAGAGAGAGAAGCCCTCGCCGTCACTCTTTTCTGAGCTTCCCGGCCCCGCCCTCTTCTAGCTCTTCTCATACTCGATGGTAATGATTTGCTGACAATTCTACCTCCTCCCTACAGGGTGAGTTCCCTAGAGATAGAAACCATGACCTGCTGGTTTTACAGCCACAAAACCTGTGTAGGTCCCTAAAAAAAATTTGTTGAGTTTTAATTTGAGGCAACAGGTTTGAAAAAACAAGTGCCATATGCGTGCAGAGGTAGCATCTGCTGAACCTGCTGGGTACTCCTAGGACCCCTGTGGACTAAAACACAACCCCTTCCCCAGAGCACCATGCGGGATGAATGAAGGAACCGCATTATTCATGTGCTTGTGAAGCTGAGCCGGTGAGGGAATATATCAAACAGACTTCTTGATTGAAACTTACAATTGTAAAAGTGACTAAAACCTCTAAGCTCAAGGAACTGATCCGAATGTTCCAAAAGTTTCAGTAGAGCAACTTTTTCTTTCTTAATTCAAGGTGTCTCCTATTAAATTACACTCTTTTGTTCCCAGATTCACAGAACACTGAAGGGATTGAGGACCGCACATACGAGAAAGCTTGTGTGTCAAGATTAGTCAGATTCTGGAACAAGAAGTGCTTGCTCCACAAACTGTGACCACAAAATCCATGCTCCAGGAAGACCTCTGAGGGACAGTCGGGTCCTCTGGGCAGAGCTCTGCTCATTGCAGCTAGAATCATGCTGGCTGATGCGTCTTCCTCTTCCTAAACCCCTTTCCTCAGCATCAGGTTGAAAAGGCTTATAAATTGGATCTAGTGGGATGTCCAGTGCAGTGACTTCTCCCTGGTTTCTGGCTGGGGACTTAGGCTGAGAGAAATGTGAGAGTTCCATCAAATAACCCAGGCCTCTTTATCATTGGGGACCTAAGCCCCACACAGGTATTCTCAAGAGTAATATTTCAAAATGCTTTCATATTTCCAAGACCAATTTTTTTTTTTTTTTTACCAGAACATGACAGGAAGTGGAGTTTGAGTATGAAAAGACTCCATAAAATCATCCTGTGGTACTGTAAGAAGGTGGAAGAAACACATTTGGCCTGAGTGGTTCACATGATCCTTATAGGTTGGTGTTGCCCCTGAAATGAAGCCCCAGATTTGGACTAGGTCCTGTGATAAGGTGGGTGAGTGAAGCTGCTTGACCTTTTCTTTTGTTGGTCATACCTGATATATCCAGAAAAAGTCCCTTTCTCTAGCCTTCTAGGAAGAGGAGTCATTGTTATAGCGGTCAAATTAGAACTCTGGCCAAAATACACTCTCATCAATTGCTGAAATGCAAAGGAGAAGCTGAAAGTGGGAAAGGGAGGTGCCTACATAGGAGATGGAGGGTTTGACTGTACCGACACCCTGTATCAGAGCTTTGGCCAGTGGTCCAAGGAGAGAATATGGAGGTAACTCCAGAGACAAACTCTTTTTCCCAACTAGGTGCAGAAAGGCACAGACCCTATGCCCTCCTTAGCAAAAGGGAAGAATCTGCCCCAAGCCTGAAGAAGAATATAAGGAAAAAGTGCACAGTGCTTTGCTCAGGGTACTAGACAGCCTAAGCAACTGAAATCAGATGCCCATCTGGTTATAGACATGTTTATCCCATATATGAAATACTTTCATCCCATAAAAATATCAGAGAACCTTAAAGCATTTCAGTAACAATCAAATGCAATACAAGGTTAAAACCAGTTCAAAGTCTCATCAAAGTTAATTACAGGCAGGGTCTGTTCTAAGGCAAAATTCTCCTCTGGCTCTGGACCTGTAAAACTCTGAACAAATTATTTGCTGCCAACATACACAGGAGGAACAGTCATAAAAGTGTTTGGACACTTTAGGAACAGTCCAAAACCCGCAGGGCAAACTCCATTAGAGTTCAAAGTCTGAGAGCCATTTATCTTCGAGGCTTTAGAAAGCAGCAGCCCCACCCTTTCCAAGGGCTTACGCAGTGGCTTGCATCTCTCTGAATGCAACCTTGGGGGACACTGGGGAGACCACCTTTCTCTAGGCTCCACCCTCACCAAGCACTGGGGCTGCACCTGGGCTCACTGCCATCTCTGGGGCACATGCCCAACCCCTCCATGTGGTGGCAGCCAGGATCTCCCCAAACCCCAAGGAATGTGCTTCCCCATCTCCAAGGCCTGAGGCGGCATGACTTTTCCCACTGCAAGGAGGTGGAAGGCCCATCCTCTGCCTCTGGGGCAAACTCACCCTCTCCATGGGCTTGGGTGGGTCTGCTCTCCTGGCCTGAGTCTTCTTGACTCCAGACCCCAGCCTCCATGGTTTTGCCTCTGAAGTTATTTTTCCTCCAATGGGTCCATTCTCTGTCCTTTTCAGTCCCAACTGGAGTAGTTCTCTTTGTACAGATCCGGCAACACTCTTGTTGTCTTTCTATGCAGTAGCCTCAGATGATGCCCATCAGACATAAGGAGTTTCCACAAATCCTTCCTGGATAACTCCATGTCCAATCCTGTCTTTCTCTGAAATGACTGACTGGTTCCACATTTGGTTATATCCTCATGTGGGGCACTATCCTCTGGGGTCTCCCTTCCTGGGAGCCCAGAATTTTCAAGAACATCAATTTCTGGTTTCTTTGTCCTGAAAAGTTCAGTTCTCAACTTATCTCCTTTCCTGTAAGCTGCAAGGAGAAACCAGGCTGCACTTTCCACATTAACATGGAAATCTCTTCTGCTAAATATACAAGTTCATGGCTTTTAAAATTTGCCTTCCAGCCAAAGGCACTAGTCAATTTTTTTTTTTAAGTTTTTTTTAACATGGGCAGGCACCAGGAAACAAACCCGGGTCCTCGGGCATGGCAGGCAAGCATTCTTACCTGCTGAGCCACCGTGGCCCGCCACTAGTCAATTTTGCCAGATTATCTGCCATTATAAAACAAGGATCACCTTCCTTCCAGTTTACAATAACACATGCCTCATCTCTGTCCAAGGCTCTATCAGAAGTATCTTTAGAGTCCACGTTTATACCAACAGTCTCTTCAAAGCATTCCAGGCCTTCTCTGTCAAGCTCCTCACAACTCCTCCAAAATCTCCCCCTTATCCATCTAAAAAGCCATTCTAACATGTTTGGTATTTGCAAACCACAGCAGCATGCCATTCCTCCAGTACCAAAATCTGTTCTAGTTTGCTAGCTGCTGGAATGCAATATACCAGAAACAGAATCACTTTTAAAAAGGGGAATTTAATAAGTTGCTGGTTTATAATTCTAAGGCCAAGAAAATGTCCCAATTAAAACAAGTCTATAGAAATGTCCAATCCAAGGCATCCAGGGAAAGATACCTTGATTCAAGAAGGCTGATGAAGTTCAAGGTTTCTCTCTCATCTGGAAAGGCACATGGCAAACACAGTGTCATCTGCTAGCTTCCTCTCCAGGCTTCATGAAGCTCCCCAGGAGGTGTTTTCCTTCTTCATCTCCAAAAGTCACTGGCTGGTGAACTCTCTGCTTTGTAGTTCTACATTGTTCTCCTCATTCTCCCATCATTCTCTCAGAATCTCCAAAGGTCACTGGCTGATGGATTCTGTGCTTCATGGTTCTGCAGCTGTCTCCAAAATACTTCTTTTACAGGATTTTAGTAAGTTAATCAAGACCCACCTGGAATGGGTGGCGACTTATCTCCACCTAATCAAGTTTAGTGCCCACACCTGATTGAGTCACATCTCCATAGAGATAATCTAATTGAAGTGTACAACATACAGTGCTGAATAGGGATTAGAAGAAACAGCTGTCTTTACAAAGTGGGATTAGGACTAATATATGGCTTTTCTAGGGTATATAAATCCTTTCAAACCAGCATACCATCTAAATCCAGAAAGAAGAAGAAAGGAAAACAGAAAAATACCAGAAGATATTAATGAAATAGAAAAGATGCACTAGCCAAATGTTGGTTCTTTGAAAATATTAATAAAATTGATGAGCCTCTGGCAAGATGATTAAGAGAAGGCACAAACAAGTAATATCAGTAAGGAAAAGGAGGGCATAACTATGATCTTGAAAAGATGAGTGTATTTTTTACTATATTATGCCAATAAATTCAAAACTTTATATGATATGGACAACTCCTGGAAAAATGTAACTAACCAAACTCAAGAGGAGCTAGAACACATGAATAGTCCTTTCTTAACCTTTAAGAAAGTGAATCGGAAGTAGGAAATCTCCCAGCCCCAAATTCTAGGTCTAGCTTCACTTTCAAGTTTACTGAACTTTCAGTGAAAGCAATAATATCATCATACCCAGGGTTTTTCATAATGTATAAAACTTGCATAACCATGGTTCTGAAACCTGAAAAGGACATGAGAAAATAATTTACTGGCTGATATCACTCATGAACATATATGCACAAAAATGAATGAAATATTAGCAAAATTAATCAATAAATATTAATTTTTCATTAGAAAATCAATTAAAGGAATTCACCACATTACTAAATTAGAAAAAAGCACATGATCATCTCAATCGGGTTTTTTTTACATGGGCAGGCACCAGGAATCGAACCCGGGTCCTCTGGCAGGGCAGGCAAGCACTCTTGCCGCTGAGCCACCATGGTCTGCCTTCAATAGGTTTTTAAAAAAGCATTTGACAAAATTCAGTGCTCTTTTATGATAAAATTCTCTTTGCAAATAAGATTGGGTTGGTGTGCAGGTAGTTCAACGGCAGAATTCTCACCTGCCATGCATGAAACCTGGGATTGAGTCTTGGCCCATGCACCCCAAAAATAAAAAATAAAAAAAGAGTTGGAAAGACATTTTACTAATCTTAAGAAGGTTATCTGCAAAAATTTTAAAACTGCAACAACCATACTTATTATGAACTGGTATATTGAGATGGGAACAAGAAGACAAGAATACCTGCTATCCTACCTATTCCACATTACTGGTGATTATAGCCAGTGCAGAAAAACAAGGAAAAGAAATAAAAATTACAAGTATGGACAGAGAAAACAAAACTGTCACTACTCCACAGATAATATATAGCTGTGTCATAGAACATCCAAATAATTCTAGACAAATTATTTTAATTAATAAAGGTGTCAGCAAAGTGGTTGGATACAAAATCAACATATATAAATCAATTGCATTTTGGTTTACACAAAGAAACAAAAAAAATGTAAATACCATTTACAATAGTTTTTTTAAACTACCTAACAAAAGATACGTGAAAACTTAATGGAGAAAATTACAAAAACTTTATTGAAATACATAAAGATAGCTAAGTGGAGAGGTAGCATGTTCATGGATTGAAAAACTAAATATTGTAAACATGTAAATTCTTCCCAAATTTATCTATAAATTCAATTAATTCTGGTCAAAATTCCTATAGGTATTTTGTGAAACTTAATAAGCTGATCTCAAATTTACATAGAAATGCAAAGACAAATTGAATCCTTACCTCTTACCATATACAAAAATAAATTCCAAGTGTATTAAGACCATAAATGTCAAGTCATTTAAAAGAAAATATACAAGAATATCTCATGAACTTAGGGTACAGAAGGATTTCTTAAACAAGACATAAAAAGCACTGATCATAAGAAAAATACTGATAAATTTATTGATATTAAAATTAAGTCCCCCAAAAGACATATAAATAGCAGTAAAAAGAGAAAGAGATAGTTGTAACACATATAACCAACAAAAGATTTAGATATAGAATCTGAAATGAACAGCTATGAAGCAATAAGAAAAAGACAAACAACCCAACAGAAAAAAAGGGCAAAATAGCTGAGTTGGCACTTTACAAAAGATATATCCAAATGGCCAATAAACATAAGAAAAAAAAGGCTCACTAGTCATCTGGGGAACACATTAAAACCACAATGAGATACCATTGCACACCCACTAAAGAGACAGTTTTAAACTCTGATAATTCCAGGTGTTGTCAAGGATAGGGAATAATGGGAACTTGAATACACTACAAGTAGCAGCTGTAAGAGAAGACCACTTTGAAAAAAACAGTTTGGCAATACCTGACAAAGTTGACTTTGCTTATATCCTATAACCCAGCAATTCTACCCTTAAGAATATATCCTAGGGAAACTCTTGTACTTGAGCCCCAGGAGACATGTACAAAACTGTCCATAGTAACATTATTTCTAATAACCCCAAATTGGAAGCAGCCCAAATTTCTATCAGCAGTAAAATGAATAAATAATTTTGGAACACTACTCAGAGGAGAAAATGAATGAACCACAGCCACACAGAACATGGAGATGTCTCTCAAACATAACATTTAACAGAAGAAGCAAGTCACCAAAGAAAATATAGAGTATGGATCTATTTATACATAGATATAGAGTTCCCAAAGAGACAAATCTAAACAATATATTGTTTGAGAATGCATACTTAGATGGTGTCACAGTTATTTATTGCTGCATAGCAAACCATGCCCAAAGCTAGTGGCTTAAAACAGCAATGATTCTAATGGCTCACAAGTCCATGGGTCAGGGATTTGCACAGAGCACACCAGAAACAGCTTGTCTCTCTGCACAATGTCTGGAGGCTCAGTGAGTGTGGCTCAAATGTCTGGAGGATACCTGGGACAGCCTAACTGGGGCCAAAAGTGTGGGGCCTTGGTGTTGGCTGCTTGTCTGGGTTCCTCAAGTCTCCTTCATGTGGCTTCTCCACATAGCTTATGGTCTGTGCTCCAAGAGGGAATATTCCAAAATAATCTATGCCAGTATGCAAGCACCGATCAAACCTCTACCTGTATCATGCTTATCAATGTCCCATTGGACATAGCAAGCCTAGCGACAACGCCAGAAGTCAGTGTGATAGGGGGCCATACAAGAGCAGAATAGAGAGAGGCATGGTTCATTGGGGGCCACTAATGGAGGGGTCACCACAGGTAAAGTAAGAGAATAATTTTTGCAAAAGTAGTGATTACCCTTCAGAGGAGAAGGAGGGGCACAAAGAAAGCTTATAAAATATTGACAATATTCTATTTCTAAACCTGACTCGTGGTTAACATAGGGTTTACATTATTCTTCTTTAAAATGTTGACTCCATGTGATGGAATATTTTGCAGACATTAAAAAGTTGCGTGTATATCCAGGGGTGAAAAATCTCCCTGGCAACGTGGGATATGACTCCCAGGGCTGAGTTTGGCCCTGGCACAGTGGGATTGACAATGCCTTCCTGACCAAAAGGAGGAAAAGAAGTGTAATAAATAAGGTATCAGTGTCTGAGAGAGTTCAAATAGAGGCAAAAGGCTACTCAGGAGGCTACTCTTACTCAAGCTTCAGCTAGATATTGCTACTTGTTATGATTTGCTAAACCTCACCCAAACTCATTCCTGCCAACCCTAAGGAACACCTAGGGCTTTATCTGAGATTCTACAAAGGTTCCATGCACTAAGATTACTTTCCAGAAACTTACAATCTCCAGATGAGTCTTAGGCCAGATAAATCCTGAAACCCAGAGGGGCTAGCCTCTCCAGAACATTAACTTGCTCCATTCCCCTATCCCATATTATCAGCAGCCCTTTCCAACAAGAAAAAGTTAGAATGTTCATAGTTCAAATGCCCCTAAAGATTGGGAGAAAGATCAAAGGAGAAGGTGGAGTTATAACAAAGAATATAGGATTTAAAAAATAAGTATGATTGCTGAATCATTATATTGATTTTGGTCACCAGTGTCTTGGAGCAGCTAGAAGGTAAAACCTAAAATTGTGGAATTGTAACCCACACCAAACTCTGAAATCTATTCTACAACTAATTGTTGCAGTGTGCTTTGAAATGTATTGCTTTTTTTGTATATATGTTATTTTTCACAATAAAAACTAAAAATAAATTAAAAGCAAGTTGCACAAGTAATGTATGCAATATGACATGTGAATTTTAAATACATAAAATATATATTAGTTATGATCACATATATTTGTAGTAAAGATATAAAAACATGCCCAGAAATGTGACACAACAAATTAAGAAGCATGCTTATGTCAGGGGTTGGAAGGAGAGGAAAGGGATGGAAGACAGCTTTAGCTGCATTTATACTGTTATATTTCTTTTAGAGCAAAAGAGATTGAAAAATTTGCAATGAATTTTTTTAAGGTTGCATTATATATTTGCAAATAATTTACCATTTAATTTTGCACGATAGTATTAAATGAAAAACAGGGAAATATATCTGTATATTATAAAGATTCCAACTATATAATGAATCCATTGGAAAGAGAGCTAGAAGGAAATCAACCACCATGTCACAGTGGTTGTCTCAGAGTAGTGGTAGAACTATAATTGATGTAAATTTTCTTTTGATATTCCTACATGTTTTCCAAATTTTCTTTGTTAAACTCGTATTGCTTTTAGAATCATTACAACTTTCGAGGGGGAAAAGCAGGAATCACACCTCCCACAAAATGCTGCCCAGGTGACTTGAAGAAACATGGATTCCTATGGAGAATTCCAGTAACCCTGCTCTCCTCCCAACTGGCTTCACTTTGTCATTCCAGTTCTTTTCATCGTGGTTACCAGAAGTTAATTTCTGGAGCACAAGGTATCCCAGGCTTTTCAGAATTGACTCTGATAAAAATTAAATCAGAACCACTTGAATTAGTTCTCGGACATGAATAGTATTGCCAAGCCCTCAATTTGGTCTTCAAATGGAAACTGTCAGTCAGAAAGGGAAAGGGGCCAAAGGGAACAAAGAGTGATGAATTGAGGTGTCTTGCAGCCTCTCTACTTTGAATCACAAGATACCAAGAATTTGGCAACGTGCACATTTTTTTGCAGGCCATCTACAAAGGTTCCTTCTCCTCTGATTTAAAGACATAATTGGAGGAAGTTAACACTAAGTCCTCTGGAAAGCCTTCTTGACATTAGCAGAATTTATAGAAGAGGAGGGGAAACAGCTAACACCTAATAAATTTAAGAGTCAGTGTCCAACTTACTGTGTGACCTTGTATGAGTTACTTAACTCCTCCATGACTCAATTTCCTTGTCACTAAAATTGGGACATAATAATGCTACCTCCTAGGTTTGTTGTGAAGATTAAATGAGATAACCTATGTCAACTGCTCAGCACAGAGCCCAGCACAACAAAAGCACCCAATAAACAATAGCTATTCCCATTACCAGTTTGGATGAGGAGCATCAAACGTGTTCCAGCAAATGGTGCCTGCTATGGGCCTAAGAGCTTCACGTATACTGACTATTCAATATCTCATCTGATCCTCACTGTAGTAGGGAATCAGATATTATTATGCCCATTTTACAGATGAAAACAAAACACTGAAGATCTGAGGTTCTGGAACCTGCCCAAAGCCACAGAGCTCATGAATAGCAGAGCAGTCCTTGAAGCTGATGCCATCTGTTTCCCAAGCCCACTCTCTTTACACTCTCATGGGGAGAGCAGAGGTGAGGACAGGGACTCCTCAGAATCTAGTAGTCAGGAGAGGAGGGCTATCACTTTGAGAAGATCTATTCTTTTTTTTTTTCACCCTGCCCACCACTGAAAGTAAACTTGTGGAAATCTTTTTGGTTGCTGTGGATACCTACAAGTGACCAAACACCATGGAGAGTGTGGGTGGTTGAGAAACTGTACTAGCATGCTGCAAATTCTATAGCAGATTCATGACCAAAGAGGCTGTGCCTGAAGACTGAACAATGGTGAGAAGAGGTCTTTTAATGTCTTGAAGATCCATTCCTATACCTACTTACTGCTTACATTAAGAAAAATACTATCACAAGGTGTTGATAATAGGGTGACATATGGGAACTCTGCATTTTATGTGTGATTTTTCTGGAAGTCTGCAAGTTTCTCTAATTAAAAAAAAAAATACTTCAGGATCTTAGAATCTTGTAAATCCTTATGCCAATTTTGGACCTGATATTCCTTTCATATGATTAGATGTATAGGGAAAGGAGCAGAGAGGGCAAAGAGAGAGGCAAATGTGCTCCCCTCAACAAGGCTTATGGAGAATAAGAAAACGAATTTGGCTTTTCCCATGGTTCCAGCTCTGCCTCCTTGAACTTATAGGTAGAACTTTATGAGGAATGGGTCTTTCTGGAACAAGGCTGGGTACAAATAAATAAACAAAACAATGTACACAGACCTACCTTTTTCTTCCTTTTCTTCTCCCATAGTCAACATTACTTCATTGATAAATTGAACTGCAAAGTAAGAAATGTAGGAAGGTTTCCAATGTCTCAATTTTCATAATATTGGATTTTCACCACAAAGTTTCTTTATTTGACCCTGATCACTGGATTTAGGAAAATAAAACAGAAAAATACATGAAGGAGGGAAATCATATGAATGTTTAGTCATCAACAGTGTCCAGTAGAGTTTTGTTTTCCTGTACACTTCACATTCTACCCAGAAATGTCTGGACTTCCTGGAAGTTCTGTTAATTCCATTAATTGGCAATTCTATTAACCCAATCTTTCATTTTGAACACCATACATCACTCAATAAATATCTGGGGTGTATTTTTTCCATCCTTTAGATGTTTTAAAAATAGTCAATTTTCCAAAACAGAGTCTAGATACTGAAAAATGAGTGTACACATTCTAAAGATATCTAGATTTTTGTTGTTCAGAGGAGCTTCAAGACAGCAACATGACATTAGGAGCTTAGATGCAATTCTACAAATATTCATTGAATAAAGGGTTGGCTCCAAGTTGAACCCTCCTTGCTCTGCCCCAACAGGCCTATGACTCCAAGCTCTTACCTGTCCTTCCTCCCAGTGTCCTTTCCTGCCCAGCTGTGCTTCTTGAAGTTGGAACCAGTTAGGTTAAACTGCCTTGTTCTGAGGGGCCTGAATGCCTTCATCACCCTCCACTCTCAAGCAATCTCCTGGAAAGAAAAACTGGAAGAGGGCATTTCTCCTAAGGCCTAAAGAAAAAAAAATCCCTCCCCCAACCAGAGTATGACTCTTGCAAAAATACTTTATTTTATCCCTGTAAGGAATTTCATTTTCTCTAATTCTTTCACTCAGCCTCAAGCACATCTCCAGAACCCTGGAGCATTTTTGCGAAGGACTCAGGGCATTTAGGTAGGTTCCTTTATGCCACTTTTTCCTCCGAGGAGCAGATGTTGCACGTTAGACCTAACAGGCTTCAAGTTAAATGTGTAGCAAACCTAATATCTTCTGCAAATAATGCTGTGAGCGATGTGAGTTTCCAAGGAACTATTATTCATAGCCAAACATTGACTTTACTCGTAGACTCTGGAAAGCACTTGACTGATCTGAGTTAATTAAGCCACATAAACCTCCTGAGAGGCAGAGAGAAATCTAGGTAGAAAAATAGGAGGGAGAAGGACAGGGAAAGTGTTGCCTGATGCTGAGATGGAACTCCCCAGTGATCAGATAATACATAGTCAATGAAATCCCCAGGGAAATTTACAGGTCATTTGTAACAACAGAAATTGCCTTTGGCAGTGATTAAAATATTAAAATCATAAAAGTGCTTAAGGCTCAAAGGGTCCTCAGAGAGCATCAGGTACAACCCACTCATTTTAAGATTACAAAAGCCTCTGCTTCAATGAGTGAGACCAGTAGGCAGAGCTGCTAGCTCCTTGCCTGGAGTACTTGTCCTCTATGCTGCTGAGCCTCCCCAGGAGAATATAAAAGGTCCTCCTTACCTCATCCCCTTTTCCTTGCCATTTCTTTTTTATTATACAACCAGCACACTGTAGAAAATATAGTAAAATTTAGTTAAAGCAGAGGAAAATAATTAGAATGATCCAAATGTCACTATCTCTTGTGGAGACAAGCAGAATTGTCTGATGATCAACCTCCAGGACTCTTTGTAGGTTGCTGGCAACCAGCTAGCTGGGACATTTGACTGCAGCTCCCAGCAGCATGAGGGGCTAACCAAACCGACTTCCACCAGGACCAGGGAGCCAAAAACTCCTGGTGCTTCACAGTTGAGTTTCCCAGGGCTCACTGAAAAGCTGCATCTAAGCATAGACCACAGACACCTGGCACCTGAGTGCAAAATATTTTTTACCCATTGACAAGGCCAGGTCATTGGCCCATTAAAAAGGGTTTGGTCCCTCCACTGGAGCCCAGTCCCCGACTCATCCAGCTGCATGTTGGCCCAAGCACCCTTCTCCACAGGATGCCAGGATATTGAGGCACCTATGCGTTTTCTGACTCTTCTTCTTGTATGTTCACCCAAGCCCTTTGCATAACCATCTTGAACACATTAGCCCTTCCAGATCTTTCTTGTGGTTACTTTTTGCTTAATATGTTGTGAATATCTTTCCATGTAAAGACACATAAACATTGTCTTTTTTAAATCACTGCATGGTATTTTATTGCATAGGTACTCCAGAATGTAATCAATCAACCCCCCTTGTTAGTTGCTTCCAATCCAGGTCCATATATATATATGGAATGTACGGCACAAACTTGACTAAAGTTAAATCTAAGTTAATCATGGACTAAAAAAAAAAAAGAAAAAGAGTTTTGATATAATTTGCCAAATTTTTCCCTGGAAAACTGGTGTGAGGGTAAGATTCCACCAAGATTTCTGGTATGGATCATTAATGACTTCAAATGGTTTCTTTACATTTGTTCCAACAGAAGCTAATAGTCTAATTAAATACCAAATGCTACATTTACCAGAAATCTGAAGAGATTGGACAGCTTGCTCTAAATTATGATGATTTTGAAGAAATGAGGAGAGGTGAGGTCTGGAAGCAGTGAGATGAAGGCACTTTTTCTTTATTATGTATCTTGATTTTCATGAAGGCATCATTTTCTTTTTTAAAATGTCCAATTTTGGATAGTGATTATTTCTGCAAAGTGGAAATTATGGGTAATTTTCACTCTTATTTTGCTTATCTGTATTTTCTCATATTTTTACAATATGCTTGAAATACTAGTGCAGGGTTTCTCAACCTCGGCATTGTAGACATTTTGGCCTGGGTAACTCTTTGTTGGAAGGAGCTGTCCCGTGCATCGTAAGATGTTTAGTTGCATCCCTGGCCTCTACTCACCAGACGGTAGGAGCACCCTGAGCTGTGATAACCAAAAATGTGTCTAGAAATGTCCAAATGTCTTCTGGGGAGCAAAATTGCTCCCAGTTCAGAATGACTGTACAAGTGAAATAGACAGTACTAAAAATAATTCTAACAGTTAACATTTGTAGTGCTCTATGCCAGGCACTATTCCTGGTGCTTCAGCGTATAATCTTATCAATTCTTCTCAACAATCTCTGTGAAGTGGGCACTATAATTATATCCATTTCACCCATAAATAACCCAAGACAGAGAGGTTGAGTAACTTGCCCAAGTTCACACAGCTTGAAAATGGAAGAGCCTAGATTCAAACTCAGGCAATTCCAAGAGTCCATGCTCAGAAGCACTTTTCTCTCAGCTGCCTAATCCAATGAACAGCCAATGCTTGTCACCTAAATTTAATGCTTATCAAGGTTTTTCCATACTTGATTTGTTTGTCCCTTTGTCTTCCTCCCTCTCTTCTGTTCTTTCTTTTCTTTCTCTCCCCACCTCTCCTTTCCTCCCTTCTTTTCTTCCATAGCCATCATGCTCAGTAAGATTAACAATAATTCTATGGTATCACTCCATATTTGAATTCCCTTAATTATCTCAAAAACATTGTTTTAAGTCTTTCAAAATGCTCATCATTGGACATTGATAAAGAAGGATACAGAGGCCCTTTCCAGCATAGTGTGAATCCTAAAGGAAAGGAGGAGGTAGCCAGGCAGATGCATTTCATAGGCACTCTACATGGTTTGGGCTGAAAATGAAAGGGAAACACACAGCCCAGAACAACAATAAAGATCCTATTTGCTGGTTTCAAGATATGAGTCCTGACATAAGAAGGAGCTCGGTTGATCATTAGTTAATTTTAATAACAGCAGGGAACTGGGGCCAGGCTTCAGGGCTCCTAGACTCGGCTTTCTCCCAGCATATTTATGATTTCATTTTAGTGCTTGTGGATTTACTTCCATTCGTCCAGAAAAACCCTGACTTGTTCCTTCTGTTGTCCTTGAAACACAGTGGAAATTCCTCATGAGTCTGTGGTTCAGGACTGCCCTCCTAGGGGGTAAAGACAGAACAAGTTGGTCTTGCTTTATTAGATGACAGCAGGTTGAAAGAGTGAGCAGGATTCTGAGACAATGGGGATGACTGCTACCCCTTCACCCCACCCTGCCATCAGCTGAACCTTCCTTTTGTTAATCTCCACTGGCCACTGCAACACGTTATCCCAAACTTGGGGGCTTAAACCAACATGCATTATCCTCTTACAGTTATGGAGATCAGAAGTCCAAATTCAGTTTCACTGGGCTGCAATCAAGGTGTCAGCAGAGCCATGCTCTCTAAGACAAAATCCATTTCTCTGCCTCTTCTACCTTCTAGGGCTGCTTGCCTTGTACTCCTTGGCTCCTGGCCTCTTGCGTAGCATCTTGCTACTCTGTCTCAAGTCTTCTATCTGAAATTTCCCTCTGCCTCCCTCACCTAAGGACACTAGTGATCATGTTTAGAGTCCATTGGGACTATCCAGGATAATCTACTCATCTCACTATCTTTAACTTAATCACACAGCAGTGTCCCTTCTGCCATATAAGGTAACATCCATGGGTTCGAGGATTAGGACTGGGATATTTTGGGGAGCCATTATTCAGTCTACCACACTCCTCTAGAGACAACTCACACTAAGAGTAACACCACTTGTCTTTTGAGAACACAAAGCCTTGTACAGGTGTTTCCCACTTAATTATCACAACAACCTTTCAAAGTAGGTGGTGTTTGGGTTCCCCCAGGATTCAGCCACCTAAGTGGGGAAGTGAATGCTAAGGGTATTCGACAGTGTGTTAATAGTGTCTGGGAAGAGCCCCATTTACCAAGGAGACTTATTTATTCTGTCATCATTTATTGAGTGCTTATTCTGGACCAGTGTCCCACTTTCTTGAGCTCAGAAATCAACAAAGCATGCCTGCACTTGGGAAACTCATGGTTGGGAGGTGGGGAGGGAGATGACAGATACATGATTAGACAAATTACAATACACTATGATCAGCACTATGCTAGAACCATAAATATTTGTATCTGGCACACAAAGGGTGTGCAATAAGAAATGGTTTTAAAGACTTAAGTAGCATAAGGCTCAGAAGAAACTCTGTCTGGAAGAGTCAGAGGAAGAGACAAATGTCCTTCTCTGTCATTAGGATCAGGGTCAAGAATAATCAAATAAGCCACTTAGATGAAATGAGGAAAAACATGAAGTGACTGTGCCCAGGTCACTTGGCACGTGAACTGCAAAGCAAGGACAAGAATCCACATTTGCAGCCCCCAAGGCCAGGAGTCCCTCCACCACCACCACCACCAGCCACCACCCAACTGTTTCTGGGAGACAGGCCTGCAGGGCCCAGCACAGAGCAGACGGTGCCCTCATGAAATGGACACAGAGCATTTGGTTGGCCATGGGAAAGGACTTCATAAAACAATGCAGGAAAGGTAACACGGTTTTCTTAAGGGATGCCCTACAAGTGGTGAAATTTTTGATGCTAGAAAATCAAATGGTCTAGTTTTTGTTTTGTTGTGTTTTTCTATGTTCTGCTATTTTCTTCTACAATGCTTGGCAATATGCTCAAGCTGAAAAGAACAGAGTAAGAGGTTGTTGTGACCTGATACTCTAGATTAGTGTCTCCAAAGTAAGGAAGTCAATAACTGGAGTGCAAGAGAAAAATGCTAGAACTTTTACTCATGCTCATGCTTAAAAGTTAGAGCTCAATTCAATTCCTGGCCCATGCACTTCCCAAAACAAACAAGGGAAACAAGCAAATAAAAACCAAACGAAACAAAAATTCAAAAAATGGTGCTACAGTAGGGGGATACTCACATGGAAAAAGAATGAAATGTGACCCTCATCACACAGCATAGAAAAGAAAAAAATAGAGCTCAAGCTTTGGTCATATTAAAAATTGGGTTGACGCTAGGACACCCTTTAGAGGATTGTGTGTCAGGTACAAGTGTGAGGCAGCTTGAGGGAAGAATGGGAAGCTTCATAATTTTTTTTCACTTTCTCTCTATTCTAATGCATGACAGTTTATGTGTGCCAGGTTAAAAGGATCTATGGGTTCTATTGTATAATTTTAATTAAACTAATCTCACAAAATGGACAAGAGGCTAAAAAGGATTTCTGCAGAGCAACTTCAGACTGAAGATAATACTAATAATGCAAGCACAAGTGAACAAGAAAATGGCAGAGCTGACACTTCTGCTACTCCTGGTACAAGCTCTTTGTCAGGCACATTATGAAGTAAAAACAAAGATGAGCTGTGCTGGTTTGAATCTGTGGTGGACCCCAGAAAAGTCATGTCCTTTAATCCTCATTCAATATTGCTAGGTGGGAGCATTTTGATTGTTCCCATGGAGATGTGACTCACCCAAGTGTGGGTGGTAACTTTTGATTAGATGATTTCCATGGAGGTGTGTCTCCACCCATTGAAGGTGGAGTTGCTTACTGGAATCCTTTAAAAGAGGAAACATTTTGGAGAGAGTCCCCTTTTGTAGAGCCACGAGAAAGCCAGCAGCTGCCACCACGTTCGCCATGTGCCCTTCCAGCTGAGAGAAAAACGTTGAACGTCATCAGCTTTCTTGAACCAAGATATCTTTCCCTGGATGCCTCAAATTGGACATTTCTATAGACTTGTTTTAATTGGGACATTTTCTCAGCCTTAGAACTGTAAACAAGCAACTTATTAAATTCCCCTTTTTAAAAGCCATTTCATTTCTGGTATATTGCATTCCAGCAGCTAGCAAACTAGAACATGAGCTAACATGATCTAGCAAGAAGTCAACCTTGAAAGTTTGAAGTTATAAGACTATCTGAAATGTGGATTTACAGCCAATCTCATAAATGCTTAACCTCACTTTAAGCACATACTGTGCCCTTTGTATTATGATAGTATAACACCATCACAAAGAGCAAGACATTTTAAAGCATTGTTTGTTGTATCGTTTTCTTATCTGTTCTTTTCTATTTTATGTATGTTTTAAAAATACAAAATATATTGGTATGTGGAGAATACTGAGAAAAATTGGAAGCCCCTTGCTTTGATTACCAAGGAACTCTTTCTGATAGTGGCACCATGGAGCATAGTGGGGTATGAATAAATATGCATTAAATTAACAGCTCTCCTTCCAGGGGGCAAACACAATATATCAGGAGCAGGGCAGGAACATAGATGACAAACAAATAGATTAATCATACTAAGATACTAAGCAGCAACCAGGCAGGCCGATACTTACACAGAAGGAAACAATTGATACCCTTCAATATTAAGGATTCTGACTAGGTTTCCTCCACAGCTTACACAGAAATTTACTGCTAACTTACATGGTTAAAACTAAAAAGAATGACACTACCAAGTGTTGTCAAGGATGTAGAGCAACAGGAGTGCCCAGAAACTGTTGGTGGGAGTGTCAAAGGGGCAATTGCTTTAGGAAAGTATTTGGCTATATCTACGAAAGCTGAAGAGATGCACAACTATGACCCAGCAATTTCTCTCCTAGGTAAATACACAACAGAAATGTGTACCCCTTTTCACCAAAAAACATGCACAAAAATGTTAAAGGCAACACTATTCATGACAATCCAATATTGGAAATAACCCAAATATCTATCAACAGTAGAATGGATAAATGAACTGTTGTAATTTATACAATGAGAAGGAAAGGATGATTATTACATAACTTGAGATGTATGAATTTCACAAACATAATGTTAAGCAAAAAAAAAATGCCAAACCAAAAAGTACTTACTGTAGGCAGTGCCTTGCTGAACCATATAGGGGACTAAGACAAAAAGAAAAATCAGTAATATTGGTATTGCCTTAATTTAAAATTTAACATTTTGTTCATTATGGATTTTTTGCAACATTTTTATTTTAGATAAGCATTAAAATATCACTTATCGGTACGACGGTGGCTCAGCAGGCAGAATTCTCACCTGCCATGCAAGAGACCTGGGTTCGATTCCCGGTGCATGCCCATGCAAAAAGAAAAGAAAACATCACTTCTCTTGATCACTGAATTTTTTAGCAGCTCCTTAAAAACTTTGCTCCTGAGACAAGTGCCTCACTTGCCTCACCCTTGTCCTGGCCTTTCGTTTATATAAATATAGTTCAATAACAGGCAAGGGCCAGCCACGGTGGCTCAGCATGCGGAGTTTTCACCTGCCATGCTGGAGACCCGGATTCAATTCCGGTGCTTGCCCATGCAAAAACAAAAAAGACAAAACTGATCCATGCTGCTGGAAGTCAAGATAATGGTTACTTGGGGGGAGGAGTAGCATCATAAGGGGAAAAGGGGGCTTCTGGGATGCTAAAATGTACTTCTTGACCTGCATGATGGTGAAATGGGCACGGCATTGTGAAAATTCATCCAGGTATACACTAATGATCTGTACTCATTTCTCTAGGTATATATGCAGATTTGTGCATCCTCTATCCACCTGCCTCATCTCTTCCAAATTAATGATATAAAGTTTAAATAAATAGTTTTATCTATATATGTATAGTCAGATGCAGCAAGGATGAGTGACACCAGAGATGTATGAAAGACAAGTATCAGTACTCACAGGTCCTGGAACAGAGAAGGATAGCATGACTGGCTGGGTCACACAAGCAAGCACATTAGGAGCATAGCTCAACCAAGGTGGGAAACAAGAGGATCTGGGGTCTCTGCCTTGAAAATATTACTTGGATGGGGCTGTAGCAGTTGGTAAAGCAACAGTGGGGATTTGGAGTTTGTATTTGATATTTATGGGGGTACGAACCCAGACAGGACACTGGAAGGACAGGGAGAAGCTGTTTATCTTATATAAGTAGGTAGCAGGGGTGGTCTCTGAAGACCTCATGACAGGGTGTGAGATGCTGAGGAATCATGACAGTGAAAAGCCCTTATTTTTCTTTTAATTCACTATACTACCCAAGCCTCTTCTGATTTCAAGGAAGAAAAAGTTACTTAAGCTAAATCTAACAAAGAGGGCATTATTGAAAAGATATCACAGAATCTCACCAATCTCAAGGCAGGAAGTATTGCTGGCCTTCATGGGAAGCTCCATATTGGGGTCCCTGAGAGGCACTCAATAAATCTACTCCTCTGCCCTAATATAGTCCTGAAGAAATTGAGAATTAATACAAAGCAGTGGCTAACAGAGGCCAAAAGATGGCATTTATTACTGATGGAGGCGAGGCTGGAGGATGTGGCTTTCAGTCTTCCAGCTAAGCATGCTTGCTAATTCTGACTTTAGGGTTAGGCTAACTTACACACCTTGTTCTGGGAACCCTGGACATGGGGGATTCCTCCTGGAGAAGCAGCAGCGAGTGCCTCCCCATGCAAAGGGGGAGAACTGAAGGCTTGTGTGTTGTGGGCAGCCCATTTCCAAGAAGAACAAGCCAAGAAGGTCCACTCATTCTTCCCATTCTAATTGGCAAATTTAGATATTGACCTCACCTCCCCAGAGAGGAGAGAGGCCAAGATTTTATTAGGAAAAATCCCTCACGAAAACGAGGAGCACAGAAAAGCCCTTCTTCCCTAACACTGAGATTGGGAAAAACAGGCATCAGGGACTGAGGTTTCTCCCTGCTGCTCATGACCTGGGTGTTCTCTCAACTCAACTTCTCCCAGCACATCTGCTTCATCCCCTCACTCTCTTGTAGCCTCCTTTTTTTCTTCTTCTTATGCATGGCTTGAAATGGTGGCTCATACCGCACAGCTGACACACTTCCCTCTCAGTGTCCCCACTCCAAATTTACAGAAGAATTGATGGCCTGGCTCACGTTTTAAAGACAGGCTGCCCAAGACTCATCCAACACACTCAATCAAGAAAGCTCTGTCATACTAGGAAAACTCTCCAGAGGCTGGTATGTAACCAGAAAGTTGCTGTACTGATTTACAATGGGAGATGCTACTTTCCAATTACTCAAATATGCATGTCTTTGGGAGCCATTGTGGAAATTTGAATTGGTAATAATAAGAAAATACTGACAACTTGCTAGGTGGGATAGTGTTTTCTTAGCTAAATGGCAAGTCTTAATGTCTATGATTTATTTCAAAATAATCCAAGATGCAAAATAAAGTGCAAAAGTAAACTGAGGCAACACAGAGATACTACTCCACACCTACCACATGAATAAAATCCAAAACACTAACAACATTAAAAGCTAAATGAACAAAGCCATATTTTTCCAACTTTACAGTTCCCCTAAGTCCATCTTGCCTCCTTCCTCATTATAGAACTCCCTCATAGGAGGGGAATGCGTATGGGATTAATTGGGAAAAGAAGAAAATTGAAAGACGAGCAAATAGAGTCTCATGTTGAACTCGGGTTGGACCTTGAGGACCCTCCAAAGTCTAAACTAATCAACATCTTGAGACATCTTCTCACCCTGTTTTCATCCTAGAAAATCACAAATGCACTATTTTTTTCCCCTGTCACTTTTGAAAGATGTTTTTGTTTAGATACACCTGGAAGAGGCTTGATTTCTTTCTGGCTCTAACTTTGATTTCTTTTTTTTTTTTAATTTGCATATGGGCAGGAGGCACCAGGGATCAAACTCCAGACCTCCAGCACGGCAGGTAGGAGCTCTGCCTGCTGAGCCACGGCAGCCGTCCTAACTTTGATTTCTTTATTTAACAAATATTTTTGGGTGCCTCCTATAACCCTGATTGCATTCATACCTACTCTACATTACCACATTGCCACCTCCTCCTGCCTTATCTACCTCTTGAGAGGTGACCAAGGATCCCTGCAAGAGGTTACATTTACATCCCTAACTTTCCTTATTGCACTGAGGGCCACCAGAGATGTAAAGTCACTTAATTGTTTTTTCAATATCAAATTAACTGAATTTTTAAAACTCTTGCAGTTCGTGAGAGTTCATTAGATTGTGCAGAACACACTACAAAGTCCAGAAGAGGCCTTCACAAATCTTTTCTTAACTTAAAAAATTAAAGCTGATGCAAGTTAAAAGTATCCGATTAATGGTTCCAAAGATGAAAATCTTTCAGCCATCCGAATGGTGCTGGTCCAATATCCATTTGCTCTGCAGGACTAAACCTGTAGCAGCTTAGATCTTTCACTGCATTGTCTCTCTTTTGATTCTGCACAGGATCTTTGGTAAGGGAATAAAGAAAGGGAAAGAAAATGGGTTGTTAGGAATCACGAAGAGTTGGAAATAGATAATTCCAATGTGATTTGATCTCCAAACTAAAGATTGACCTGTTTTTTTCATGCTCTTCTTCTTAAATAAAGCACATTACTGCACTGACATTCAACTTTTTGATTTAAAAGTATGATTAAAAAGTTTCATATGTTTATGAAAACCCAAACAGAGACCACAAACTATTTTATTCAGTAAACATTAAAATGGTGACTTTAGAAACAATTAGAGTCATATGCCAAGATTATATATAAAGACGTTGATTGCAATGTTAATTTAATATGGAAAACATATATTGTTTATAAGAATCATGTTATAGCAACACACTGGGGTATTATAGAATCATGATAAATGAAGTTGCAGATTGGATTAACATGGCAGAGAAACCACACATGCCTCACCCTTCTACATGTTCCCAAAATCTAGTAATGAGATGAAAGACTTTTGCATGTGTGAATTTTAAAATTAATTCCACCACAGTTGCCCTGGAAATCAAGAAAGAAAGTCATTAGCAAAACAGGAATATTGCTAAATATCTGAAAGCCAGAAAGCCAATGAGATCTAACTGATGAAGACATGCATTATAATCTACCTAGACTCCCCCCAAATCTCTGATAAAGCTTCACTTACATATACTATAAAGGCTACATGATCCTGATGATGATGGTTCCAGCCAAAACTTTGAGTGCTAAAAAAAATCACGCACAATGAAAGGCCCTCCAGTTGTGGGGCAGAATCAAGAGCTTGTTTGAAAATGTTTGAAGAGTTTCAGAAACACTAATAATCATAATTAGAACAGTTGGAATATGTTTTTAGGGAAAAGAAAACTAATGAGATAGAGCTTATTGTATCTTTAGACACAGCATGTGTAACTAGAGAAGGAAAGTCACTATGAGCCAAAGTAAAGAGAAAATCAATGATTCTGAAATTTACTATGTATCTAGCACTGTTCAGAAGAAAGATGAGGGCTACAGGGCAGGGTGGTTCATCAGGTTTTGGAATCTCCTACATCTAAAACCTTGCAAGACTCTCCACCTCTTTGTTCACCAAACAACCATATGATCAATCCATTAGCTTTACCTTTCAAATAGATCCAAACCATGATGACTTCTTGCCATCACTCCCACCCACCCAGGTCAAAGCCACCATCATCTTTCATCTGGATAATTGCAATAACATCCCAACTGGTCTCCTTGCTTCTGCCTTTGGCCTATCTTAAATCTATTTCCTACATAACAACCAGAAAGAGCCTTTTAAAACATAACTTTATCCCCTTTGACCAGCAGATACCAGCCATGTGACTACCTAGCTGACAGAAGTGTTCTTGACCCATCAACCTTCTTGAACCAAGGTATCTTTCCCTGGATGCCTTAATTTGAACATTTTCACGGCCTTAGAACTGTAAACTTGCAACTTAATAAATTCCCCTTCTAAAAAGTGGTTCCATTTCTGGTGCATCGCATTCTGGCAGCTTGCAAACTAACACAAGGCCCCTTTAACTGCAGGAAGGAGCAGCGTAGGAGGGCCAGAGTGGAGCCTCTAAAGTAAAGATTCAGTTCAGAGCCTCATTGTCTGGATTTGAGGGTTCACTGCCTCCAGCAGCTGTCAACTGCATCCAGAGTAGTAGCTAAGTCCCTACCATGGCCTTGAAGGCCTCTATGACTTGGGTCTCTGCTGCTTCCTTTCCTCATCTCCTGCTCCACTTTCTTTTGCTCTTTTTGCTCCAGTTGCACTGCCCTCCTTTAAACTGACCATGACCTTTCCTGCCTCAGGACCTATATACTTACTCCTCCCTCTGTCTGAAATAGCTTCCCCTTAGTCATTTTCAAGGCTTGATCTTTACACTTCCCTCAGGTCATCAATGTCACCTTATCTGTAAGGTCATCCTGATATCTTAATATAAAATATAGCAAACACCACCCCAGCATTCTTTGTCCTCCTTACACTGATTGATATTTCTCCATAGTAATTACTATTTGGCA
>PVIY010021247.1:0-33700 GCA_004026745.1 Myrmecophaga tridactyla
AGGTACCAGGAATCGGCATGGCAGGTGAGAACTCTACCTGCTGAGCCACCACAGCCCGCCCTCTCCATTGCTTTTTTACTGATCTAAGTTTCCATTTGGTTTCAGTTTCCTTCTGCTTGAAGTACTTCTTTATAGTGTGAGTCTCTGGGTGCTGAATTTTTTCAGCTTTCGAATGTTTGTGTCTGGTATGAATTCTAGGTTGACAATTTTTTTCTTTCATTATTTAAAGGTGTTGTTTCATTGTGTTCTTGCTTGCATTGCTTCTGATGAGAAATTTGATGTTCTTTATTTGTTCCTCTATACCTAATATATCATTTTTAATAGGATGCTTTTAATAGATATTCCTTTTATCATTGGTTTTGAATCAATCATTATTATAAGCTTTGGTGTAGTTTTGTGTTTTTTATGTCTGGGATTTGGTAAGCATCTTAAATTTGTGGGTTTTTAGTTTTCATTAAGATTTGAATGTTTTCAAGCATTATTTCTTGAAATAATTATGCATTTTTCCTTCTTTTGGTAAGGATTCCAATTATTCACAAATGAAGTCACCTGAAGTTGTCCCATAGTTCACTAATGTTCTTTTAATTCTTTTACTTTAAAATTCTTTTAAGGTTTTCTTTTCCTCTGTGTGTTTCATTTTGGATAGTCTATTCATATGCTTTCAAGTTCAATAATATTTTCTTGTGCAGTGTCTAATTTGATATCATATATTTTTCATCCTAGACATTACAGTTTTCACATCTAGAAGTTTGATTTGGGTCATTTCATATTTTTCATACCTCTATTTAACTTTCTGAAGGTATGGGATACAATTGTAATAGCTATATTACTATGTCCTTTCCTTTTAAGTTTAATTTCTGTATTAGTGCTGGGTTTGTGTCAAATGATTGCTTAAACCGGTCATTATAAGTTGTGTTTTCCTATCTCTCTGCATGCTTGGAAATTTTTTACTGAATTCCAGTCACTGTGAATTTTGGGGCTACAGAGTTTTGTATTTCTACAAATATGCTGGAGCTCTCTACTCCAGGAAATAAAGTTCTTGGGGTAAATTTTAATTCTTTGATGTCATGCTTTTATGATTTTTCAGGTATGTCTGGAACAGTGCTCAGTCTAAGACTAATTATGCCCCCTTGTGAAACAAGACTCTTCTGAGATCTTTACCCATTTTCCCATGAAGTAGAGGCTTTCCAGTCTAGTTAGTAAGAACAGGCTCTATTCTCAGCCTTGTATGAGTGCTGGGCACTGTTCCATCTAATATTTTCAGTTGTTTTTTTCCCAACTCAGGTAGTTTCTTAGCATGTATTGATCATTAATCTGCTGAATGATAGAGGAGGACCCTCTGATCTTTGCGGTTCTGTTTCTGAGCTACTCTTTCTTCCAGGTACTTGGTCCTATGAATTCTAGCTGCCTTGGTCTCCCCAGACTTTCAGCTTCATCTCCTCAACTCAGAAGATGTGTCTGGCCCCACCTTAGTTCCCGTTTCTGGGCTGCAGCTTGAAAACTCAAGGCATTGAGCTGGACAGTTTTAGTGCTCAATTTATTTATTTCCTGTCTGCAAGGGATCACTCCTTTCTTGCCTGATGACTAGTACCTTAAAAATTTCTTTTCCATTCATTTTGTCTTTAGTTTTTTATTCAGTTTCCAGACAAGGAGGTAATTCAAATCCCTATTAATCAATCTGGGTCAGAAGTGGAACTCCACAACAACTTTATTAAGGGAATAAAATCGCTCTGAGTTTCTTGTACCTCATGAAAAACTAAATTACATTGCTAGATCTTAGCATCAGTGATGGAACTTCAATACATTGCAAGATCCTAATGGGGAGGAATCATGTCACTATTTTTGAATAAACTCTTATTCAATGACCATTAGCATCTTTTATTTATGAACATTTAATAGACAGTATTTAGAGAAAGGGGATATTTGAGTATTTGATGCTCTCTGATTTTTATAATGAGCACAGTTCATTTGATTAAAGAAAGAACATAAAGAATGAAAATATATATTCCCAAACCTCAAAACTTCTGGCAGCTTTTTTCCACAGAATGCTATGCAAGCAGCCTATTAATTCTGTTTTCAATCGTCTTCCAGTTTGATGACCTGAGGAAAACAAACTCAAGCTCTAAAAACAGGTATCTAAATCTATTACATTAAAAAAAGAGTGCCAGCTATACACAGAACCTATAATGCTCAAGTAATGTCTACAAACACAAGCAGACTCAGACAGGTTTCACAATCAATTTTAGGTTTACTAGCAAAATTGATCATATAATACAATCATAGTTTGCTAGGTACACAGTAATTCTCCCATCAATCTGTGATACCTTCCCAGCCTAGTTTCTTTTTACCTTATTTTCCATGGTCCAAATTTGATCATCATCTTGTGCCTTAATAATCTTATTGTGCATGAGCAGACAGCAATGTCAGAAGTCATTAATAAGAAGTATTTGAACAGTTATGTACTAAGTAGATGAGACCAAGTTCACAAGAAAGGCCAATTATATCTTAAAGCCTTTGTAAAATACTTTAAGGCCATGATGATATATAAACATTATTACTTTAAATTGTATCTCATGTCTGATTGTTTCTGGTCTAGACATTTACAGAGTTCAAATACATTAGCACATTAAGGTAAGGCTTACACTATAATAGCATTCTAATTGAAGACAGAATTCTATAAACCTTCACTTCTCTTCCAGCCCTTTGGCATTAAGCTCTCAACTTCCACAAAAGTCTCAATTATAACTTGGAGAGCCTCTGACCTCCTAGCCCAGTCAGCAAATGTAGTTCATACCGTGACTTGGTTAAAAATACTCACATGAGAGTACAAACCTACTTAAAATATTACAATACTTAGAGAATATAAAAGAACATGTAATGCTTTATCACAATAAAACTTTGGCTAATTGGAATCTTAGGAAAATGAGTATTGTGGATAACCAAGTTTTGTAGTTAGTTGACAGTTTATTTTCTATAAACATAAAACATTATTACAAAAAAATTAAAAATAATTTTATGAAACTCCTTTATTTTCCTAACACTTAAATATACTTTCTAGATTTCTTAAGCATAATTCAACCTTTTCTTGATCATTCAAGCTCAACAACACTAGCAGCTATTGTATGATTAATATATCACTGTGGTGCCTTTGGGAGCTGTTTAGAGTATAGTACAGGATGTTTTCATCTATATTAAATGACCACAGATAGCTGTATATATTTAAAATATTTGGATATGTTTGGTAAAATTTATGGAGTTTTTTCCTTCTTGTGGTCAGGTTATCTGTATATTACCCTTTAGAGGTTCTTGCTATATGTAATATACTACCATTAAAATATTAAGGGTTAGAAAATCAGATAGACAAGCTTATCAAAATTATGTCTAAAAATAACATACTGTTAGTGAGGACATATTCTTAGTGAGCGTTTGGAGGGAGAGTGGTCATCAGTAAAATATAATTCATAGAATCTAGACTTCAAAAGGCTCTTCGAGATAATCTAAGTCAAATTATTTCCCTTTAGAAAAATAATCACTTTTTAAAAATAAAAACATGATGCCTATATTTACTGTAAACATTTAAGCCATACAATTATATATAAAGAAAAAAGAAATGAACTACTTACAATGCCACTACTCAGAACAAACCGCATTGTTAACATTTAGTGACTATCATTTTAACTACATCTCTATATATGTGTACAGCTGGAAGGATAAGTTGTGGGAGATCATTTTCTAAAAAGGGATTATATTATCTATGTTCTTCAGGATTTAGGGGTTACTCTTAGAGAAAGAGTGTTAGAGGAAGGCTTAGCAAAGTTGGCTCTACATCTGTGCCTTAGCTAGAGCAACTCTAATCTATCGTATTTGGAGTGGAGTTCATGTAAGTTTGTTTCACAAAAAGATTTTGCTACTAAAAAGAAGTTCGATCACCAAAACCTTAGTTTTACCATCCTCATTTTACTGTTGAAAAAAACAAGATCCAGAGATACTGTTGGTTTACCCAAAGGCACAAATTTGATTTGAGATCAAATTAGGGACCTGAAATTAGGCCTCTAACGTCACTATTTTGTGCTACACATGAGTTTTAAGCAAAGAGAGTTAAATATTATTGTTGATGTTCTGGTTTTCTTACTTAGTTTCTCATTTAACGTTGCCAAATTTGTGGATTCTGGACAGGTGAGGCATTACTATCAAAGGCCACTGGGGTGTGTGTGTGCAAGGGTAGTTCAGTGGTAGAATTCTCACCCGCCATGTAGGAGACCCAGGTTTGATTCTCAGCACCCCCCCCCCAAATTCAACAAATGGTGCTGCAATAACAGGAAAGTCACATGGAAAAAGAATGAAATGTGATTCCCCACCATACAGCATAAAAAAAAAGACCATTAAGGAGAAAAAATAGGAAGCGGGGAAAAAGGAAAAATAAGCTGATCTGAGGATTTTACTGCTGTTTTCACATCCTCCTTAGAATTAGATGCAGATTAACACCTTTTAAAAATACTTGCAGAAATCCTACTGACCTACAATGATATCCTCAATTATCTCCTTGGCAAGAAGTTCTTCCTTCTGTTGTAAAAGCATGTCACTGTGAAGTAATAGAGCTTTTCCAATATTTTCTGATGACTTAAAATGTTCACAGATAATCTTCAGGAAGTAAAAACCAACAGATTCTCTATTAAATAAAACACAATTGTAAGTGCTGTGAATAGAAAAGCTGTTTTCTTGGTCACTGGGATTAAAGTTTGAGTATGAGCAAACAAACCAGATAAAGGTATATCTGAGGTAGGGTAGTATCATTAAGTTTCTAAACAAGCCTATTTGTCTACAATAAATCATTTAATTTCATTTCAGTTTAATATATCAAGCCTAAACATTCCTTTTAGGAAGAATGTATAATTAATAATCTCTTATCTAATATCTAATTTATTGCTTTTTCTCCAGAATCAATGTCAGTTTTAAAAAATTAATAACTGTCTTCCAGTAAAGTTATATGAGCTGATATTAGAAATTTACCAGATCCCTCTGCCAAGAACAGTTTATTTATTTATATTTGATTACCCAAACAATGCACCAGTACGTTCTGATTATTTTTAAATGCAAACAGTAAAATTAACACTGACATTTCCCTTGATCTTATATCCCATCCTAGAGCCCTTCTCAAAAGTAGCCACTTCTGAGTTTCATGACTACGTTTTTCAGTCCTTTCTCTCTGCATTTATATATGTATATTTGTACAGACAGAAACATAATTTTAAAAATAAATTACATATGGTATATAAGTTGCTTCTTTTTTTTATTCTCATGTCCTCTACTTACAATTTTTTTAATTATATAGCATAACATATAAAAAGCAAAGAAATAAAAAAGCAATAGTTATCAAATCACTCTTCAACAAGTGGTTGCAGGACAGATCCTAGAGTTTGTCATAGGCTACCATACGATCCTCTCATATTTTTCCTTCTAGCTGCTCCAGAATATAGGAGGCTAGAGGGCTTAAATACTTTATCATTACAATTGACTCTTTTTCCTTCTTTTTTTTGTGAACAATAACATATATACAAAAAAGCTATAAATCTCCAAGCACAGAACCACAATTAGTTATAGAACATATTTCAGACTTTGACACGGGTTACAATTTCACAATTTAACGTTTTTACTTCTAACTGCTATAAAATACTGGAGACTAAAAGAGATATCAATTTAATGATTCAGCATTCATATTCATTTGGTAAGTCCTATCTTCTATGTATAATTCCACCATCACCTTTGGTCTTTCCATACCTCTCATTGGGATTATTTGGGTATAAAACTCGATCATCACCTTTGATCTTTCCGTCCCTCTCTTTAGGGGTGTTTGGGCTATGGCAATTCTGAATTTTTCATATTGAAAGGGTCTGTCATTAATATGCAGTAGGGAGATGGAACTTGCTGATGTTCTGGAGAGGCTGGACTAGGTTTCAGGACTTATCTGGACCAGGGACCCATCTGGAGGTTGTAGGTTTCTGGAAAGTTACTCTAGTGCCTGGAACCCTTGTGGAATTTTATAAATTGCCCTAGGTGTTCTTTAGGATTGGCTGGAGTGGTCCTGGTTGGGGGTTGGCAGGTTCTGATAAGTAGCAAGGTCTACTAAGAGCAACCTCCAGAGTAGCCTCTCGACTCTTAGAACTCTCTCTGCCACTGATACTTTATTAATTAGGCTTCTTTTCCCCCATTTGGTCAGGATGTAATTGTTGATCCCACGGTGCCAGGTCTGGATTCATCTCTGGGAAGTTGCCTCTTTTTTAAACTCAGCAACATGTGTGGATAATCATTACATATAGATCTACCTTATTCTTTTTAACTGACACATAATAGTCCAAAGGGTGGAGATACCATAATTTTCTTAGCTGTTCCTCTATTAATGATATTCAAGTTATTTTTAATGTTCACTATTACAACATGCAACGCTTCAGCAACATGCCTGTAAACCTGTAAATTATGACATGCTCATACTAATGCTGAGTATGAGTACTTTAAATTTTGATACCGCCAAATTTCTTCTCCAAAATAGTGGTACCTATTTAAATTTCTACCACCAACAATATACACAGTGAAACCTCAGTTTTTTCCCATTTGATACTCAAACATCTTGAATCAGAAGCCTTTGCCTACAGTTCCGTTTCATTCATTCATATTTACCATCCCTTTTCTTCCCCTAGTATTCACTTTCATCCTTAAAAAAAGAAGAAAAAAGCCTATCAAGGTATAAAAAGACAACTATATATATATGTGTGTATGAATATATACATGTGTTTTTTTAAAATCATTTCACACAGATTTACTTTATCCAGTAATCTATATGAAAAGAAAACTCAAGTGGAAAATTTGACATGGCCTTTCTGTCAGGCGCAGAAAAATAAGCAGAAACCAATAAAATTAATCTGCCACCATGAATAACCCCAAATTTTCTTCCAACAATACAAACATGGAATATTTATAGTATATGATATTGCTCTTAAAAGTAAGAGAATATTTTCTCTGCTTTCAAGAAACCTTATACCATTATAAGGAGAGTTAGTAATGAAAGGTTACAAATATTAACTGAGTATATGCTCTGTGCTAGGTATTGTGCTAAGCATCATACACACATTATTTAATTTTTATACTAACACTACAAAGTGGGTTGCATCATTCTAATTTTTCAGTTGAATCTCAGAGAGAACATAAAGCCCATAAAACAGATTCAAGGTCAAGAAATAAAAGTTGCATATATGAGTGGGACCCAGGTTTGTCTGATCCCCAAATTTTCTCCACTATTTTCTGCTGACTTTCTGAGATGGTGATTTCAGGGTAACAATAACAAAATGGTGACAGATGTGACACCAAATGTGCTGATTTGAAAGCGTTGGGTACCCCCCAAAAATCATCTTCTTTAATCCTGATTCGATATTGTAGGGTGGAAACACTTTGACTAGATTATCTCCATGGAGATGTGATACTCCCAGGTGTGGATGTGGCTTTGTGATTAGATTATTTCCAGGAAGATAGGGTGTGCCCAATTGCAGGTGTGGCTTTTGGGTAGATGGAGATGTGACTCCACCCATTCAAGGTGGATCTTGTTTAGTTTACTGGAATCCTTTAAAAGAGGAAACATTTTGAAGAAATCTTAGATGCAGATGCTTAGAGAACAGCTGCTTCAGAGCTGACAGAGCCAACACAAGACCCAGACGTTAGGAGATACAGGGCCCAGCAGACACTGCCATGTACCTTTCAATGAGAGGTTAAGCAAGCCAGTACCCAGAGTTGTGTCCTGGGGTAACTAAGGAAAGGCCTACAGATGCCACGTGAGGAAGCCTCACAGGAAATAGAGGCTGAAAGCAATGGCGCCCAGGAGCAAGGGACTAGCAGATGCCAGTCATACGCCTTCCTAGCTGACAGAGGTGTTCCAGATGGCATCAGCCTTTCTTGAGTGAAGATAACCTCTTGTTGGTGCCTTAATTTGGACATTTTCTCAGCACTAGAACTGTAAACATGCAAGTTAATAAATTCCTCTTTTAAAAGCTGTTCCGTTTCTGGTGTATTGCATTCTGGCAGCTTAGCAAACTAATACACCAAGCAAAATAATTCAAATTACCATTAAGTGTTT
Organism: Myrmecophaga tridactyla; assembly: GCA_004026745.1. Lineage (NCBI taxonomy): Eukaryota > Metazoa > Chordata > Mammalia > Pilosa > Myrmecophagidae > Myrmecophaga > Myrmecophaga tridactyla. The sequence goes on from PVIY010021247.1 coordinate 8,123, forward strand.
TCATTAATTCAAGTTAACTATACATCACTTTTAATTTACTTCTCTTCTTCCTATACCAGATCTGCTTAAATGGCAAAAATGAAAAAAAAAATGCTGACAATTACAATCTAGTAAAGTTATGTGAACTGCTACCAGGAATATGCCACCATATTTCCTTTGCCCAAGTAATAAATTTCACATTTAGACTAATAATACATTATTAGTCACGTACACACTCAAAGTACCATCTTCTCTCCTAATTTCAAGCTTATCTATTTATAAAATTTTAGTTGCAAGATGAAAAACCAGGGCATATACTTTTCTTTTTTTCCCAACGATTTTAAGAAATTGTTGATGAATGTTATATACCATAAAATCTCTTCTATGCTTCTCTAGGAAAAATTGTCACAAATTCTGGGATATTAGAAATAATTAATAAATTATTAAATTACTATTATTTGTAACACATTAAATGACTATTAACATGCATACTGGAAACTTCTACTTTCAGAAAACTGGAGTAGGTACGCTAAGTACAGCTAAAACTCTTGACATTACATATAAAACAAGCATAGGAAGACTCTAAGAGGTGAAGATAAGAAGATTAACTAGGGACCTAGGCACCCAAGGAATGACATGATGATGAATCCCTGGTTTTTCTTTTTGCTTCTATTCCAAACTGGGTGCCTAGAATCAGAAAGCACCAGTGAGTGCAGAGAACAAAAGTTCCAAGAAGAGCATGCCCTTTATAGCCAAAAGGCTGGGAAAGGGGAAGTCTAAAATGACTGCAATAGATGGACAATAACAGTTTGGTTCCAGTGAAACACCACAGAGAAAACTGGGGCCCTATTCCAATCCCTGTCAGGAAAAAAACTGAGTAGAGTCTAGACTTCTATTTTAACTGGGTTGTAATGAGGCACCCTAACAACCTCACCAGGGTGTTATTAAAAAAGGCCACGTGGGGATTCAGAACTTTCATCACTGCCAGGTGGTAAATAAGTCTCTCACCCCATGCCCATGGTGACAGAGGAGACAATATGGTGAACCTGGGATTCCAATCCCACCTGGTGGTAATGAGTTGCCTTTCCTCTTCTGTGGTGGTTTGGAGCAGTATGTCCCTAGAAAAGTATGATCTTAAAGTCAGTCATTCCTGTGGGTGTGGACCCATTGTAAGCAGAATCTTTCGGTGAGTCTAATTAAGTTAAGGTGTAGGTTTGGAGATGCTCAGAGCCCAGCAGACATCGCCATGAGATGTTAAGCAAGCTAGAACCTGGAAAGAGCCAAGGGAAGCCTAGAGATGGAAGCCAGCCCTCGAGAAGAAAAGTAGGGAACCCCCACAGGAACGGTCTGAAAGCAATGGAGCCCAGGAGCAAAGGACTAGCAGATGTTAGCCATGTGACTACCCAGCTGACAAAGGTGTTCCTGACCCACTGGCCTTTCTTGAGTGAAGGTAAACTCTTGTTGGTGCCTTAATTTAGACATTTCTATAGACTTACAACTGTAAACTTATAACTAATTAAATCCCCCCTTTAAAAACAGTTCTAGTTGGTATATTGCATTCTGGCAGCATGCAAAGTAACACAAGGTGTGACTAACCTCATTCAGGGTGGGTCTTAATTCTCTTACTGGAGTCCTCTACAAGAGAATGAAATTCAGACAAAGAGAGAGAAATCCATGTAAGCAAAAAGGTGAAGGCATCATAACCCAAAACAGAAGAGAGAGACCAAGAGATGCCAATATGTGCATTGCCATGTGATAGAGGAGTCCAGGACATAAACAGAGAAATCCAGGAATGCCGGCAGCCAGTCTTCAGGAAGAAGGCATTGTCTAGATGATGCCTTGATTTGGACATTGTCAAAGCCTAAGAACTATAAGCATGTAAGCTCATAAATTCCCATGGTTAAAAGCCAAACCATTTTATGGTATCTGCTTTCGGCAGCCTAGCAAACTAGAACATCTCCCAAGCTGACACAGTGTTGGAGGTGATCAACTGCAGAGACAGGACTTTCACCAACATCTAATGGCAAAGAGGTGACCCACAAGCAATGTCAGTGGGGATCACATGCAGCTGTAACAAGGAATGTTTGCTCCTCCAAGCCAAGTGGTATCAGTGAAGGTTTAGTGGGGAGTAAAAATTCCCCTCCCCCCACTCAGTAGTAAAGAGGACGTCCCCTTTCTCCAGGTGTCAATGAAAGGCAAATGGAAAATCTAGAATTCCATCCTACCTAGCATTAACATGGTGGTGATCCTGTTTCCCCTACTAGGTCAATGTCAGAGAAGGTCAGCTAAACCAGGTTTGACTAAGGTCCAAAATCTGCAAAATGACATTCAAAATGTTCAGGTTTCAATAAAAAATTACTCACTATACCAGGACAAAGACAAAATTATCTCAGAAGGATTTTACAACAGTGATCATAAAATAGTTTCAAGGAGCAAAAAAGAACATTCTAGAAACAAATGAAAAGTAGAAAGCTTCAGCAAAGAAACAGAATCAGAAAAGAAATAGAAGATACAGCAAAGTACCAAAGGGATATTTTGGAACTAAAAAAATACAATATGTAGGTTGATAATGACTCCCAAAGATATGTCCATATCCTAATCACCAGAATCTGTACTTGTTACCTTATTTGGGAGAAAAAGTCTTTTCAGATTGAATTAAGTTAAGGATTTTAAGATGAATTATTATCTAGGATTATCTATATGCCATAAGAGTTCTTGTAAGAGAGAGGCAGAGGGATGTTATGCAGACACTAGAGGAAGAGGCAATGTGAACACAGAAGCAGAGACTAGAGTTATGCAGCTGCAAGTCAAGGAATTATGGTACCCACCAGAAGCCAGAAAAGGCAAGGAATGCATTCTCCCTGAGAGCCTTGTGAGGGAGTGTGGCTCTGTCAACAACATGTTTACAGAATTCTAGCCTCGAGAACTTTGATAGAATAAATTTGTACTGTTTAAAGCCACTGAGCTCATGGAAGCTTTTCACAACACACAGGAAATGAGATATACAAAAAAGTAAACTTTTAAAAAACTCAATAGATGGTCTCAACAGCAGAATGGAGAGGACAGAGGAAAGAATCAGGGAAGATAAAACACAATAGAATAGAAATTAGAGAGCAGGAAATAGAATAGAAATAACACAATTTGAACAATGAGAGAAAATAGATTTCAAAACAAAACATAACAAAACTGAATGGAGCTTTAAGAGACCTCTTGGACGATAACAAAAAAATTAGACTTTTCTGTCATCACAATTCTGGAAGGAGAGGAGAAAGAATGCACAAAGGGAAATTATTTAAAAAAAGTAACATCTGGAAACTTCCAAAATTCAGCAAAAGTCATAAACTTTGAAAATAAAAAATCTGAGCAAATTCCAAATAGAATAACTCCAAAGAAACTTCCCAAGACATATCATAGTCAAACCTCTAAAAGCTAAAATTAAAAAAAAACTTTTAAAAGAACTAAGAGAGTAATGATACTTGCCCATAAGAGTAATTTCCACTCAGAGGTATTTACTCACTTCATATAAAAACATATCCACCCAAAAACTTGCATATGAATTTTTATTGTCTTTTTTCATAATCGTCCAAAATGGGAAAAACCAAAGATGAACTTCAACAGGTGAATGTAAAAACAAACTATAGTACATCTATAAAATGGAATATTATTCACAATAAAAAAGATACTAAGCCACAAGAAAATAGAAAGGAGATTGATTCAGAACCAAGAAGGCAGTGTAAGATGCTTGGGAGTTTCATTCCCATAGAAACTTTGAGTACCTAACAGAATGTGGCATGGTCATCTTCCTCAAAATTCCAGAAAACAATAAAAAGGTTTCAGTAACTATGTAAGTGCTGAATCAAGAAAAGGTGACTTAAAAAAATGGTAGAAATAAGTGAAATAATCAAAATGGTGATGTAAGACACCCCCTGGAAAATTCTCTCCTCAGAGTCAACAAATAAAAGGGCAAATCCAAATTACTTAGAACTATAGAGAATGATAGAGACTGGAAAAGTAATCCATAAGTGGCCACAAGTGCTGAATCAAGGAAAAAGTTATTTCTCCAAGGTCAAGTAGGAGATTATTATTCCGGAATCTCTGGTTCAGACCCTTCCCCCTCCCTCAGTCCCATACTTTGGAAACTGCACAAAGTCAGCATGGTCTGGATCCCTCCTGCTAAGGATGTAGACCACACAGTCACTCCCAGAAACGAATTAGACCCCTGTGAAATTCCAGGCACAGGGATTTAAGTCTTCAGGGACCCAGGGTGGAACACAAGCAGCTGAGGAATAACACATAAAAGAGGATCCCCAGAGAAGTGAAAAAAGAAATGACTATAACTGTAGAAAAACTGTTGGCAAGAGGTGGGCACATTCAATCCAGTCTGTATTTCCTGGACCACCTAAATCCAAAACAGACCTTTCTGGACTGACTCACCTTTCTGGATTGACACCATCCGGGACTCCAGGGCAGGATACCAAAATGGAAGGAAAAACAGAGGCAGAAAAGCCTCACAGGAAAAAAATGGTGGCTGGGACTCTACTGCTATAAGACAGGATGGGTCTCAGAACTGAAAAGGGTAAAGAAAAAGGGACACTGAGTGGGAGAGAGAATTTAAACAAATCATGGAACTATGGAGAAAATTCTGAACAAAAAACAAGCAGATTCCTGGAGAAGGAAGAGAAGAAAGGAATCTTTCCCTTGGAGGTGAAATATTTACACAAAAAGTGCAATATTAAAAATTGGACTTTATACCAGGGAATTACATGAACAGGAGCTGAGAAAATCTGAAAACAGTTAAATATGGGCTATTATAAAGATCTGGAATAAGTTGGAACAAACTTCAGTGAAGAGCCTTAATAGAATGCCAGTCAAGAATAAAACCCTAGACAAGAGGGAAAAACTGACATTCAGAGTTAACATATAAAAATAATCAGAGGGCGGTGCAATGGTGGCTCAGTGGCAGAATTCTCACCTGCCACGCCAGAGACCCAGGCTCGATTTCCAGAGCCTGCACATGCCAACAACAACAACAAAAAATCAGGAACCCAGACATCAGCAAAACATTACGAGCCATACAAAGAAACAGTAAGGTATGGCTCAATTGAGGGAAGAAACACAGAATTCGAAACTACTGAAAGAAATCTCCGAAAACAATTCCAGGAGATGTAGGAAAACATGGATACTGAGCTAAAGGATATTAAGAAGATAATGTGTAAGAATAAAAAAGAATTTGAAAGTTTAAAAAGAAACAGAAATTGTGGGGATGAAAGGCACAATAATGGAGATTAAAAATATACTAGAGTCATACAATGGTAGATCTGAAAATATAGAAGAATCAGTGAAACAGAAGGGAAGACAATCAAAATCTTATAGCTGGAAGAACAGAGAAAAGAACATAAAATAATTGAGCAGTGCCTCAGATTTCTGTGCAGCATGAAGCATACAAACATATGCAGGATGGGTGGTCCAGGAGAAGAGAAAAGGGGTAGAAAGAATATTTGAGGAAACAATGGCTGAAAATTTCCCAGCTATCATGAAAGACATAAATACACATGTCCAAGAAGTTAAATGTACTCCAAACATACTAAACTCTAACAGATCTATTCTGAGACACATACTAATCAGAATGGCAAATGCCAAAGATAAAGAGAGGATAATGGAAGCGGCAAGAGAAAAGTGACTCGTCACATACAAGGAACCTCAATGAGACTAAGTATTGATTTCTCATCAGAAAACATGTAGGAAAGAAGGCAATGGTATGATATAGTTAAGGTACTGCAAGCAAAAAACTGCGAATCAAAAAATCTTTATCTGGCAAAAATGAGGGAGAGTTTAAAATATTCACAGATAAACAGAAACAGAAATTTCATTTAAAAACCTGCCTTCCAAGAATTACTAGAGGAAGATGTATAGGTTGAAAGGAAAAGACAGGAGGGTACAGGCTTAGAGTAGTGCACAGAAATGCAGATCTTCAGGAAAGGTAAATAAAGGAGAAAATGCAAAACCCAATGGTACTGTATCTTCAATATACAACTCCACTCCTTAACTCCTATGAGTCAGAATACAATGAAACAAGAAAAAGCATATTTCCTGATAATACACATGCAAAATATAAAGAGCTAAGGTGAGGAAAAAAGAGCATCAAGAGGGGAAATAGAGGAATATGGCAACAATGTATATGCTAGTTTGAAGCTAAGTTGATATCTTTTCAAATTACAAACTCTAGGGTAAGCCAAAAGAGAGCATTTGAAAAATATACAAAAACAGAAATGAGAAGGAAATCAGATTAATCACAAAAATCAACCATATAGAAAAGGAAGTTGCAATAAAGAAAAAGTGAGGACTTACAGGAAGATGGCCGACTAGAGCAGCTTGAGATTAGACCTGCTCCATGGAAAAGTTAGAGAAGGGACAGGAGGGCGACTGAGGCAGCAATTCAGGAGTGCAGCTGACCTGGTAGAGCCTTCTGTACCACATATGGTAGCCCTGATTGCAGAGGCCGAGGAACTGACAGGCAGAAAGCTGGAGACTGGCACGGAGGTGTGGAGCCGTGGAACCCACGGGACTGCACTGATGGGTACACGGGACTAGGAAGAAAGCCAGGCCAAGTTCCTTGGGTGTGCTACCCTGACTGGCGCAGACCCATGACTGGCGACTCAATCCACACTCCATGCACCTGAACCCCCTCACCTGCTCCCATTCCCCACGCTCCAGGCGCCCCCACCCGACAAGACCCCAGTGCACGTACTTGCGCCCACCCCCACCCCAAGTGCAGACCAACCCACCTCCTCCTACACCCCTCCCAAGCACTACCTCCTCCTCTGTTCTCTGCAGGCTGTTATCAGCGCATAAAGGTTGTGGGCACTAACCTCCATGCCTAGGCTACCCCAACTGCCTCCAACCCGCCCCCCCCCACGGCCCACAGTGTTGCATAGCCTCACCCAGCCCTCCCTGAGCTCAGCGCATCCGTTTACGGCATGGGCACGGGCCCCCAATCACATCATTTAGCTCTGGGAACTGCACGTTACAGCAGTCCTAGAAGGGTACATGTGCACAGTCCTCAGGCTCACTTCCCAGCTCTGAGAAAGTGCCGACCTGCATAGCCGGGTCACATCTGCTCCCAATCCATGAAGGAGTAACGCCAATCTGCTGCCACAGCTCTATGCATGCTCACAAAGGGCCCTATGCCTTAGACCACCGCACACCAGGGTTACGTCCCCCAGACCGGTGCACCCACACAGCTACGTCCTCCCTGGCTGTTGGGCGCCCATGTTCACAAGCACCAGCATATGATATCCCCAGCCTGTGACCTCACCTGCCCTGAAAGAAATCACTGTACTTAGTGTTTCACCCCGTGGAGGCTCCACCCCGTGCAAACACAAGGCCTTAGACTACTGAAAGAAATCAACTCCCAAAGTAAATCAATCAAGATATCTACGTGCAACAAAGAGAGCAGAAGATCACTAAGCATATCACAATGTAGACAGATATAGTCCTGCTAAATGACCAAATTAAAACACCTGAGGAGACACAGACGTTGCAACAACTAATCAAAGATGTTCCTACAACTCTACTTAATAAAATAAGCAGGACAGCTAATGACATAAAGGAGATCAGGAAGACAGTGGAGGAACACAAAGAGGAATTTGAAAGAATAAATAGAAAAATAGTGGAGATCACAGAGATGAAAGACTCTGTTGACCAAATAAAACACGTACTAGAGGCACACAACACCACATTTGAAGAGACGGAAGAAAGAATAAGGGACATAGAGGACAGGATAATTGACTTCGAAGATGCAAAATAGCAAATGGCAAAACAGATAGAAAAAACTGAATGGGAACTCAGGTAAATGACAAACAAAACAAAGCACACAAATATAAGAATCACTGGTGTCCCAGAAGAGAAGTGAGGAGTAAAGGGCTAGGAAGAATAGTTGAGGATATAATGGGGGAAAACCTCCCAATCCTCATAAAGGACATAAATATACAAGTCAAAGAAACCCAAAGAACTCCAAACAGAATAAATCAAAATAGGCCTTCCCCAAGGCATATACTAATCAATCTGTCAAATGTTGAAGAGAAGCAGAAAATCCTGAAAGCAGCAAGAGAAAAACAATCTAGTACGTACAAGGGAAATCAAATAAGACTGGGTTCAGACTTCTTAACTAGCACCCTGGAGGCAAGAAGGCAGTGGTATGATATATTCAAGGTCCTGAAAGAGAAAGACTTCCAGCCAAGAATTCTGTACCCAGCCAACTTGTCCTTTAAAATTGAGGGAGAGATTAAAGCTTTCACAAAGAAGTCTTGGAAGAATTTGTCAACAAGCGACTGGCCCTACAAGAAATACTAAAAGGAGTTCTGCCAGCTGAAAAAAAAAGAGAGAGAAGAGGGAGGTCTGGAGGAGGGCACAGAATCGAAGAGTACCACTAAGGGTACTCTAAAGAATACAAAGAGAACGCGGGAAAAGAATATATAGATATGACAAATAAAATAAAAAAGATAAGATGGTAGAATCAAGAAATGTCTTTTCAGTAATAGCTTTGAATGTTAACGGACTAAACTTACCAATTATAAGATACAGATTGGCAGACTGCACCTCTAAAGACTTTGTCAAAAAGGTGAAGAGGTAGGCCACTCAATGGGAGAAAATATTTGGAAATCACATATCAGACAAAGGTTTGATTTCCTGTACATACAAAGAAATCATACAACTCAACAACAAAAGAACAAACAATCCAATTATAAAATGGGCTAAAGATATGAACAGGCATTTTTCTGAAGAACATATACAGATGGCTCAAAAGCACCGGAAGAGATGCTCATTTTCATTGGCTATAAGGGAAATGCAGATCAAGACTACAATGAGATACTACCTCACACCTATAAGAATGGCTGCTATTAAACAAACAGGAAACTATAAATGTTGGAGAGGATGTGGAGAAACTGGGACACTTAGGCCCTGCTGATGGGAGTGTACAATGGTGCAGCCACTATGGAAGACTGTTTGGTGGCTCCTTAGGAAACTAAATATCAAGCTGCCCTGTGACCCAGCAATAGCACTACTTGGTATATACCCAGAAGAGCTGAAAGCAATGACACAAACAGACATTTGCCCACTGATGTTCATAGCAGCATTATTCACAATCAGAAAAAAACGGAAACAAACCAAATGCCCATCAACAGACGAGTGGATCACCAAAATGTGGTATATACATACGATGGAATATTATGCAGTAGTAAGACAAAATGATGTGCTGAAGCACATGACAAGATGGATGAGCCTTGAGGACATACTACTGAGCGAAATTAGCCAGACACGAAAGGACAGACACTGCATGATTTCGCTTATATGACCAGCATAAATGTATAATTAGAGACTTACAATACAGAATACAGGGGACTTGGAGATACATAGAAGATGGAGATGGGGTGAACCATTAGCTAATGAGGTTGAACTCCAATGTAAGGGAATAGATAGTAGCAAAGGTGAGGCTCTAGTGTGTCTAGAAGTAATGTGGGTCTAGAAGATGAACAAGATTGAAAGGAGTTGTATAGACCTACGTGTCCCACTGATGCACACTAGAAATATGAATGAGTTCTTGTAAGAATTACTTCAAAGATATGATTCTTGTATAAACAGTGTTTAAATCCAGGGTACAGGGGGGAAGAACTGCTATTGCATGCTACGAGCTATGTTCAAAAGGAAACCATCAGCACCACCACAGCAAAAGCAGAGGTAAATAATGGGGTGAGGGACAAGAGTTAAGAGGATTAGATCTCCTATTTGGTGAGGGTGTGTTTATTGGGTTTCTGTCTTCGGGGAACAATGAAATTACCCAAAATTGAGAATGTTGATGGACTGTGGACTTTGGGCCCTCTACACGAGGCCCGATGAATGCAGGTGGCTGAAGGATGCACCGACGGAGACGTAGAATGGTGAACGATGGTGTACACTTATGAATGAAGGCTGTGCTGCTAAAAAAAGGAACAATGTCATGAGGCATACAACGATGTGAATGAACATGTGGGACATTTGGTGAGACAAAATAAACCAGACACAAAAAAACCAACAATGGTATGGTCATTTAGAAAATGCTTTCCTTTAGAAAATGCTTATAAGAAAACAGGGGCCTAGATTGTAAGCTTTTAGAGCAGACACATTAAGTCCAGAGTGGTGATTATTATTTTTGGATTTTGAGAGGCTGTTTAGCATATATAACCTGATATTTGGAGATAAGAATGGAGCTGAACAGGTTGGGGTTAAAGTAATTCAGAACATAGGGGAAAGGAAGACAGTGTCTATATTAGAACCACATATACTCTTTGAGACCAATGGAAGAAAGGTTTATTTGATCTGGAACTGAAATTTTCTGTAGCTAATTAAACCTAACTGTATAGCTCATTTGAACAACTGAAACACAGAGAGCACAGAATGAGAAAGAGGTCCTTTAATCCTGTATAGATTATTGTAATGCCTGGAAACATCCTAGAGTATATTAAGCAGATAATCAAAAATATTGGCAAAGACACCTGAGGGAGGGGACAAAGAATATGGAACTATTCAACCTTACCATCAGGGAATCCCCTGATACTGTGTAAAACTTTAGGGACACCCAACTCAATAGGTCATGTCCTCGATCATGAGGCTTACTCTTGTGAAGCTTATATATGTAGCACAGAAGCCTAGAATACCTATAGGCATGCCTAAGAGTTACTTCTGGAGGTCCTCTGTTGTTGCTCAGATGTGGCCTCAGCCTTTCTAAGCCCAACTGTGCAAGTGAAATCATTGCCCTCCCCTGACGTGAGACATGACATCCAGGGGTGAAAGTCTCCCTGGTGACGTGGGAGATGACTCCCAGGGATGAATCCAGACCTGGCACCATGGGATCAACAATGCCATCTGACTAAAAGGGGAGAAAGAAGTGTAATTAATAAAGTATCAGTGGCTAGAGAGAGTTCAAATAGACTTGAGAGGCTACTCTGGAGGTTGCTCTTATGCAAACTTCAGGTAGACCTTGCTACCTATCATAAGCTGCCAACCCCTAACCAGGACCATTCCAGCCAATCCTAAAGAACACCTAGGGCAATTTATAAGATTCCACAAGGGTTCTGAGCACTAGAGTAACTTGCCAGAAACCTACAACCTCCAGATGGGTCCCTGGACTAGATAAGTCCTGAAACATAGCCCAGCCTCTCTAGAACATCAGACAATTCCATCTCCCTACCCCATATTAGTGAAAGACCCTTCCAAAATATCAAAAGTTAAGGATTACCATAGCCCAAACAACCCCAATGAGAGGTATGCAAAGATCAAAGGTGATGGTGGAATCATACATAGAAGATAGGACTTAACAAATGAATATGAATGCTGAATCATTAAATTGATATCTTTCAGTCTCTAGTATTTTGGAGCAGCTGGAAGTAAAAACCTAAAATTGTGAAATTGTAACCCATGTCAAAGTCTGAAATATGTTCTATAACTAATTGTGCTGCGCTTGGAAATTTACAGCTTTTTTGTGTATATGTTATTGCTTCCAAAAAAGAAGGGGAAAAAAAGTCGATTGTGATGGTTAAAAAAATAAAAGTAAGTCGTTGATATAGTATAACAGAGAAGACAGGATTTAACAAATGGGTATGACTGCTGAATCATTATATTGATATTTCTGTTGGTCTCCAATGTCTTGGAGCAGCTAGAAGAAAAAAACGAAAACTCGTGGAACTGTAACCCATACCAAACTTTAAAATCTGTACTATAACTCTTCTTAAAACGTACTTGGAAATTTATTGTTTTTTTATGTATTTGTTATAGTTCACAATTTAAAAAATGATAAAAGAAAAAAATGAGAACAACAACAAAAAGGTTTTGGCATATAAAAAAACCAAGTGACAAAAGGGATTAAGTAAGTACTGCCTTTAGAATAATAACACTGAATGTTAGTGGATTTAACAGCCCAGTCAAAGACACAGATTGGTAGAATGTAAAAATAAAAAGCATGATCCAACTGTATGTTGTTTACAAGAGACTCACCTTACAACCAAAGCCACAAATAAGTTCAAAGTGAAAGGTTGGAAAAAGACATCCCATGTAAATAGAAGCCAAAAAAAAAAAAAAAGAGATGGGTGGCTATTTTAATATCGGACAAAATGGTCTTTAAATAAAAAACTGTTACAAGAGACAAAGACACTACATATAAACAAGAGGGTTAATCCACCAAGAAATAAAAAAAAATCATAAATATTTATGCACCTAACCACGGTACCCCAAGATACATGAGACAAACACTGGCACAACTGAAGGGAGAAATAGGCATCTCTACAATTAATGGCTGGACACTTCAATAAACCACTCTCATCAATAAATAGAACATCTACACAGAAGACCAATAAGGGAACAACTTGAATAATATGATAAATGGACTGGACCTAACAAACACATACAGAACACTGCACTGCAAAACAGCAAGATATACATTCTACTCAAGTGTACGTGGATTGTTCTCCAGAAAAAACCACATGTTGGGTCACAAGACAATTCTCAATAAATTTAAAAAGACTGAAATTATAAAAGTATCTTCCTTGACCATAATGGAATGAAGCTGGAGATCAATTAACAGGCAGAGTACTGGAAATCCCACAAATATGTTGAAGCTAAACAACAACACATTCTCAAACAATCAGTAGGTCAAAGAAGAAATTACAAGAAAAATCAGCAAATTTTTTCAGAGAAATGAAAATGAGAGCAAAACACATCAAAACCAATGTGAGGCAGGGAAGGCAGTTCTGAGAGGGAAATTTATAGGCCTAAATTGTTACATTAAAGAGGAAGAAAGAGCTAAAATTGAAGACTTAACTGCACACCTGGAGAAACTGGAAAAAGAATAGGAAACTAGCACCAAAGCAAGCAGAAGGAAAGAAATAAGATTAGAGCAGCAATAAATGAAATAGAGAAAAAGTAAGAGAAAGCATTAACAAAACCAAAATTTGACTCTTTGAAAAGATCAGTAAAATTGACAAACCATTAACTACACTGACAAAGAAAAAAAGAGAGAAGATGCAAAATTAAATAAAATCAGAAATGAGAGGAGGAGACATGACTACCGACACTGCAGAAACAAAAAGGATCGTAAGAGGATACCATGAACAAGCGTATTCCAAGAAATTAGAAAACTTAGATAAAATGCACAAATTCATAAAACACACAAATAAACTATAAGGACTCTAGAAGAAACAGAAGATCTCAACAAACCAACTACAAGTAAAGAGATTGAATTAGTCATGAAAAGCCTCCACCAAAAAATGTCTAGGACCAGAAAGTTCTGAAAAATCTACAACAAAGTTACTAGAGATAATAAAAACAGCAAAGCGGTGGGCAAAATCAGTAGTGTTTCTATACACTAGTATGATGGTTAGGTTCTGGCGTCAACTTGGCCTAGTGATGATACCCAGTTGACTGCTTAGGCGAGCACTGGTCTGACCTCTGCTGCAAGGATATTTCATGGCTGGTTGACAAATTGGAAGGCTGGTGTATTAAATCATCAGTCAGTTGATTGCATCTGTGGCTGATTACATCTGCAATCAATGAAGGCATGCCTCCCACAATGAGATAATCCAAATAGATGAAAGCTTTTCAGGAAGAACAGCGACTCTTTCACTGCTTCTTCAGCCAGTGAGCCTCTCCTGTGGTGTTCATTCAAAACCTTCATTGGAGTGTCCAGCTTCAAAGCCTGCCCTATGGATTTAGGACTCTCCCATTTCCACATTGCATGAGATACCTTTTTAAATCTCATATTTACAGATCTCTCCTGCTGGTTCTGTTTCTCTAGAGAACCCTGATTAACACAGCTAGTAATGAGTAATCTGAGAAGGAAATCAAGAAAAGAATTTCACTTACAAATAGCAGCTAAAAGAATAAAATATTTAGGAATAAATTTAATGAACAATGTAAAGTGTTTCTACATGGAAAACTACAAAACTTTGCTAAAAATAATTAAATAAGATTGATATAAATGTAAGAACAGTCCATACCCATGGATTGGAAAATGAAATATTGTTAGATATCAATTCTACCCAAAATGATTTACAGATTCAACACAATCCTAATCAAAATTCCAGCAGCCTGAGCCCTCAATCTTCGGGTTTGTTCATAGGAAACTTAACCCCACAAAGGATAGCTCAAGCCTACTTAAAATTAGGCCTTAGAGTCACCGCCAAGAGAGCCTCTTTTGTTGCTCAGATGTGGCCTCTCTCTCTCCAGCCAACACAACAAGCAAACTCACTGCCCTCCCCCTGTCTATGTGGGACATGACTCCCAGGGGTGTGGACCTTCCTGGCAACGTGGGACAGAAATCCTACAATGAGCTGAGACTCAGCATCAAGGGATTGAGAAAACCCCTAGAATGAGCTGAGACTCAGCATCAAGGGCTTGAGAAAACCTTCTCGACCAAAAGGGGGAAGAGGAAATGAGACAAAATAAAGTGTCAATGGCTGAGAGATTCCAAACAGAGTCGAGAGGTTATTCTGGAGGTTATTCTTACGCATTAAATAGATATCACCTTGTTAGTCAAGATGTAATGGAGAAGCTGAAGGGAACTGCTTGAAAATGTAGAGCTGTGTTTCAGTAGCCATGTTTCTTGAAGATGATTGCGTAATGATATAGCTTTCACAATGTGACTGTGTGATTGTGAAAACCTTGTGTCTGATGCTCCTTTTCAACCCTATCAACAGACAAGTAAAACATATGGAATAAAAATAAATAATAAATAAAAATAAATAAATAATGTTAAAATAAATTTAGATTGAAATGCTAGTGATCAATGAAAGGGTGGGTAAGGGGTATGGTATGTATGAATTTTTTTGTTGTCTTTTTATTTCTTTTTCTGAGTTGATGCAAATGTTCTAAGAAATGATCATGATGATGAATATGCAACTATGTGATGATATTATGAATTACTGATTATATATGTAGAAAATGATCAAAAGTTTAGAATGTTTGCATTTGTTTGTTATATTTTTTTAAAAAATTAAAAAAAAATTCCAGCAGCCTACTTTGAAGAAATGGAAAAGCCAACTACAAACTTATTTGGTAGCATAAGGGTCTCTGGATAGTCAAAACTATCTTAAAAAGAAAAATGAAGTTGGAGAACTTGCACTTTCTGAGTTTAAAGCTAATTACAAAGCTAGAGTGGTCAACACATCATGGCACTGTGACAAGGAGAGATATATAGGCCAATGGAATAGAATTGAGAGTTCATAAATAGACCCTCACATCTACGGCCAATTGTTTTTTTTTAATTTGAGAAGTTTGTGGGTTTACAGAACAATCGCATAAAATACAGGATTCCCATTTACATCCCAACACCACCTTGAATTGGTGTGGAACATTTCTTACTACTGATGATAGCAAACTTTTATAATTCTACTAATCAAGTCAATGGTTTTACTTAGGTTTCACCATTTGTGTAATGCAATTACATGGACATTTTAAAAATTATTATTGTTATTATATATACAAAATAACATTTCCCTTTTTAATCATATTTGAATATATATTTCAGTACTGTTAATTGCATTCACAATGTTAGGCTACCATCACCACCATCCATTACCAAACCATTCCCCAATTCCAAATAGGAATGCTGATATACATTTTTATAAAACGTTTTTTTATTCACAAATTATACAATCCAAAGTGTACAATCAGTGGTTCTTGGTATAATAACAGAGTTAGCATTCATCACCACAATCAAGTTGAGAACATTCTTATCACTCAAAAAAAAAAAAATTCCATAACCCTTACATCCACCTATCATGGAGACTTAAGATTGGTATAGTAACTTTGCTACAATTGATACAAGAAAATTACAATGGTACTGTTAACTATATAGTCTGTAGTTTGCATTAGTTGTATTTTTTTCCCATTATAGCACCCTATGTTAACATTGTAATAGTGATGTTACTTGTTCTAGTTCATATAAGAACATTCTTGCATTTGTACAATTAACCACAGATATTGTCCACAAAAGAGTTCATTATAAGTACCATGTTTTATCTTCTAGCTTTCCTTCTAGTGACATATACAATCCTAAAATTCCCCCTTTCAAGCATAATCTCACCCATGTTTCTGCGCTATGAGTAACCCTTACAGTAATGTGCTACCCATCACCTCTATCCATTTCCAAATATTTACAAACAACCTTATTAAAAATACTGCACAAATTAAGCATCAGCTCCCTATTCTCTACCCTCTTTCTATCTCTGGATAACATATTCTCTTGATTTTAGCTCCAAGAGTTGGGCATTATAATTACTTCCTATTAGTGAGATCATACAGTATTTGTCCTTTTGTGTGTGGCTTATTTCACTCAATATAATGTCCTCAAGGTTCATCTGTGTTGTTACATGCACCAGGACTTCATTTCATTTTACAGCTGTATAATATTCCATTGTATGTATATAGTGCATTTTGCTTATCCATTCATCATTTGATGGACACTTGGGTTGTTTCTATTTTTGCAAATTGTGAATACTGCCACTATGAACATCAGCGAGCAAATGTTCGCATCCATCCTTTCAGTTCTTCTGAGTATATACCTAATAGTGGGATTGGCAGATTGTATGGCAATTCTTTTCTTTTTTAACTTTTTTTATTGTGAAATAAAATATATATACAAAAAAGCAATAAATTTCCAAGTACATTTTAACAAGCAGTTATAGAACAGATTTCAAAGTTTGGTATGCACTACAGTTTCATGATTTTTCGTTTTTACTTCTAGGTGCTCCAAGACATTGAAGACCAACAGAAATATCAGTATAATGATTCAGCAGTCATACCCACTTGTTAAATTCTATCTTCTCTGCATACTTCTCCTTCTCTTTAGTAACATATATACATAAAAGCAATAAATTTCAAAGTACATCGCAACAATTAGTTGTAGAACAGATTTCAGAGTTTGGTATGGATTAAAATTCCACAATTCTAAGTTTTTATTTCTAGCTGCTCTAAGGTACTAGAGGCTAAAATAAATATTAGTATAATGTTTCAGCACTCATACTCATTTGTTAAACCCGACCGTCTCTGTATAATTTCACCACCAACTTTGATCTTTCTCCCACCCTTTAGGGGAATCTGGGCTATGCCCATTCTAACTTTTCCATGTTATATGGGGATGTCGATCATATGGGATATGGGAATGGAACTAGTTGATGTTCTGGAAGGGCTGGCCCCTCTGCATTTCAGGACTTATCTGGTCCAGGAACCCATCTGGAGGTTGTATGTTTTAGGGAGTAACCCTAGTGCATGGAACTTTATAGAATCTTATATAATACCATAGGTATTCCTTAGGATTGGCAGGAATGGTTTTGGTTGGGGGTTGGCAGTTATGATAGGTAGCAACATCTAACTAAGCATGCATAAGAGTGACCTCTAGTGTTCAACTGTATTTGAACTCTCTCAGCCACTGATACCTTGTTTCTTATAATTCTTTCCCCCGTTTTGGTTAGGATGACATTGTTGATCCCATGGTGCCAGGACCAGGCTCATCCGTGGGGGGGTCATCTCCCACACTGCCAGGGAGACTTTCATCCCTGGATACCATGCCTCACATACGAGGGAGGTCAACGGTTTCACTTTCAGAGATGGGCTTAGAAAGAGAGAGGCCACATCTGAGCAATAAAAGAGGTCCTCTGGAGGTGAGTTTTAGGCATACGCATGTGTAGGCTAAACTTCTCAGGTACATACATAGGCTTCACAAGAGCAAGCCATAAGGTCAAGGGCTTGGCCTATTGATTTGAGTGTCCCTAAGGTTTGGCACAGTATCCAGGGTTTCCCCAGTCATAAAGTTTAATAGTCCCATAACTTTTCTCCCATCCCTCAAGGGACTTTGCCAATACTTTTTGATTATCTGCTTGATATACTCTGGGATGTATCCAGGCATCACATTAAGCTGTACAGGATTGAAGGATCATTCTTAATCTGGGCTCCAGTGTTTGGATTATTTAAATGGTCTATCCAGATAGGTTGAGTTAGATTATGTGCTAGGGAAAATTTAGGTTCTGGACATAATAAAACTTTCTTCCTTTGGTCTCAAAGAGTAGATGAAGTTCTAAAATACAGGCAATGTCTTCCTTACCCTGTATATTCTGAATTACCTTAATCCCTACCCAGCTGGCTTCATTCTTATCTCTAAATACCAGGTTATGCATATATAAAACAGCCCCTTAAAATCCAGAAATAACAATTACCACTCAGAACTAAATGTGACTGAGCTTACAATCTAGGCCCCAGTCTTCTTATACGTATTTTCTAAATGAGATAATACAATATTTTCTATTTTGTTTCTGGCTTATTTTGACGCACCAAATGTCCCACAGGTTCATTCACATCATTGCATGCCTCACAACTTCATTCCTTATTGTAGCAGCACCATGTTCGATCATATGTTTACACTATTGTTTGCCTATCTACTTCTCAGTCAGTGCATCTTTCAACCACCTCTATCAACTGGGCCTCATGCATAATGTCCAAAGTCAACAGTTCATCAACATTCTCAATTTTAGATAATCTCATTGTTCCCAAAAGAATGATAGCCAATAAGCACACCCTCACCAAACAGAAAATCCAAACCTCCCCCTAACTCTTGTCCCTCTATGTGCCCATGGTATTGCTGCGGTACTTGTGATATTTTCCTGTTAAACATAGCCCATAGCATGCCACAGCATTTTTACTCCTATATTCCAATATTACATACTCTTTGTACAAGATTTGTACAAGAACTACTACCTTTGCAGTAGTTCATGCAAGAACTTGTATTTATAGTGCTAATTGGTGGGACACATAAGTCTATACAACCCTTTTCAATCTTGTTCATCTTCAATATGGTAATACTACCTCTAGACCCATTAGAGAATCACCTTTGCTCCTATCTATTCCCTTACCTTGGAGTTCAACCTCATTAGCTAACGGTTCGCCTATCTCTAGCTTCTATGTATCTCGAAGTCCCTTATATTCTGTAATATAAGCCTCTGATTATACCTTTATGCTGGTCATAAAGTGGAATCATACAGTATCTATCCTTTTCTGTCTGGCTTATTTCAGCCAGCATTATGTCCTCAAGGCTCATCCATCTTGTCATGTGCTTCTGGACGTCATTTTGTCTTACTGTTGCATAATATTCCACCATATGCACATACCACATTTTGTTGATCCACTCGTCTGTTGATGGGCATTTGGTTTGTTTCCATCTTTTGGCAATTGTGAATAATGCTGCTATGAACATCAGTGTGCAAATGTCGGTTTGTGTCGTTGCCTTCAGCTCTTCTGCCTATATACCAAGGAGTGCTATTGCTGGGTCACAGGGCAACTTGATATTTAATTTCCTAAGGAACTGCCAAAGAGTTTTCCACAGTGGCTGTACCATTATATATTCCCACCAGCAGTGCATAAGTTTCCCAATTTCTCCACATCTTCTCCTACATTTGTAGTTTCCTGTTTATTTAATAGCAGCTATTCTTATAGGTGTGATATATCTCATTATAGTCTTGATCTGCATTTCCCTTATAGCTAATGAAAATGAGTATCTCTTCACGTGCTTTTAAGGCCTCGCTATTTGCTCTTCAGAAAAATGCCTATTCATTTCTTTGGCCCATTTTATAATTGGGTTGCTTGTTCTTTTGTTGTTGAGTTGTATGATTTCTTTACATATACAGGATACCAAACCTTTATCAGACGTATGGTTTCCAAATATTTCCTCCCATTGACTTGGCTGCCTCTTCACCTTTTTTACAAAGTCTTTTGAGGCACAAAAACATTTGATTTTGAAGAGTTCCCATTTATCTATTTTTTCTTTTGTTGCTTGTGCTTTGGATGTAAAGTTTAGAAAGCTAACTCCTATTACTAGGTCTTGAAGATGTTTCCCTACATTTTCTTCTAGGAGCTTTATGGTACTGGTTCTTAGGGTTAGGTGTTTGATACAATTTGTGTTAATTTTTGTATAGTGTGTAAAGTAAGGGTCTTCTTTCATTCTTCTGGCTATTGATATCCAGTTCTCCCATGCCCATTTATTGAAAAGACTATTTTGAACTCGTTCAGTGGATTTGGGGACCTTGTCGAAAATTAGATTACCATAGATTTGGTTGTCTATTTCTGCGCTCTCGATTCAATTCCATTGGTCAATACTTCTTTGTGCCAGGTCCATGATATTTTCATCACTAAGGCCTTATGATAAGTTTTAAAATTGGGGATGTTAATCCTCCCACTTCATTTTTCTTTTTTACAATGCTTTTAGCTATTTGGGATCTCTTTCCCTTCCAGGTGAATTTGGTAACTAGCTTTTCCAATTCTTCAAACTAGGTTGATGGAATTTTCATAGGTACTGCATTGAATCTGTAGATCAATTTGGGTACTATCGACACCTTAACTACACTTAACCTTCCTATCCATGAGCAGGGAATGTCTTTCCACCAATTTAGATCTTCTTTGACTTAACAATGTTCTGTAGTTTTCTGTGTACAAGTCCTTTTTACATCTCAATGATGTACATTACTAGATACTTGATTCTTTCAGTTGATATTTTGAATGGAATTATTTCCTTAATTGATTCCTCGGTTAGGTCAATGTCCGTGTATGGAAACATTTCTGATATATGCACATCAATTTTGTAACCTGCCACCTTCTTGAATGTATTAGCTCAAGTAACTTTGTTGTAGATTTCTCAGGATTTTCCAAGTATAGTATCATGTCGTCTGCACATAATGAAGGGCCATATCTGAGCAAAAAAAGAGGTCCTCTGGAGGTGACCCTTATGCATAACGATAGGTAGGCTAAGCTTCTCTGCTATATACATAAGCTTCACAAGAGCAAGCCTTAAGGTCCAGGGCTTGGCCTATTGATTTGGCTGTCCCTAAGGTTTGGCACAATATCCAGGGTTCCACCAGTGGTAAAGTTTAATTGTTCCTAAATTTTTCTCTCATTCCTCTAGGGACTTTGTCAATATTTTTTGATTATCTTCTTAATATTCTCCGGGATGTTGTTCTAGTTTGCTAGCTGTCGGAATGCAATATACCAGAAACGGAATGGCTTTTAAAAAGGGAAATTTAATAAATTGCTAGTTTACAGTTCTAAGGCCCAGAAAATGTCCCAATGAAAACAAGTCTATAGAAATGTCCCATC
The DNA here is from genome assembly GCA_004026745.1 of Myrmecophaga tridactyla. Lineage (NCBI taxonomy): Eukaryota > Metazoa > Chordata > Mammalia > Pilosa > Myrmecophagidae > Myrmecophaga > Myrmecophaga tridactyla. The sequence continues at coordinate 29,270 of PVIY010021247.1, forward strand.
AAAGGCATCCAGGGAACGATACCTTGGTTCAAGAAGGCCAATGAAGTTCACAGTTTCTTTCTCAAATGGAAGGGCGCATGGCGAACACCACATCATCTGCTAGCTTCTTCTCCTGGCTTCCTGTTTCATGAAGCTCCCTGGTAGGCATTTTCCTTCTTCATCTCCAAAGGTCGCTGGCTCGTGGACTCTCTGCTTCGTGGTGCTGCAGCATTCTCTGCACTCTTCAAATCTCCTATTCTCCAAAATGTTTCCTCTTTTATAGGACTCCAATAAACCAATTAAGACCCACCCAAATGGGTGGAGACATGGTATCACCTAATCCAGTTTAACAACCACTCTTAACTAAATCACATCATCCAGGGAGATGATCTGATTACAATTTCAAACATACAGTATTGAATAGGGATTATTCTACCTTTATGAAATGGGATTTTGATTAAAACTTGGATTTTCTAGGGGGCATACTTCCTTTTAAACCAGGACAGATGTATCCAGGTATTACATTAAGCTATACAGGATTAAAGGCTTTCTCATTCTGGGCTCCCTATGTTTGGACTGTTTAAATGATCTATCCAGACAGGTTGAGTTAGATTATGTGCTAGAGAAAATTTAGGTTCTAGACATAATAAAACTTTCTTCCTTTGGTCTCAAAGAGTAGGTGAAGTTCTAGGATACTGGCAATTTCTTCCTTACCCTGTATCTGAATTACCTTAATCCTGTCCCGGTCAGCTTCATTCTTATCTCTAAATACCAGGTTATATATATAAAACAGTTCCTCAAAATCGAGAAATAACAATCACCATCCAGGAATAAATGTGACTGCTATAAGAGCTTATGATCTAGGCCCCAGTTTTCTTATAAGTATTTTCTAAATTGTGATATGTTTTTTTTTAACCTTTTTATTCTATAATACATTCAAACTTACAGGATAGTTACAAAAATAATGCAAACTTCACACAAAGATCTCCAACATGCCCTTACCCCCACCCCCAGACAGCCAGATTCACCAATTTTAACTTTTTGCCATATTTACCATACCATTCTAACCATCTATCTTTCTATATGTTTATCAATTCAATTCTTGAGCACTTGAGTATAGGTTGTGTACATCATCCTCCTGAACACTTAATATTGCCATGTACATTTTGTAAGAACAATGATATTCATCTATGTACCTACTTAAGTAGTTATCAGGTTCAAGCAATTTAACTGATATAAAGCTTACAGTCTATATTCCAATTTCTTCATATGTCTCAATAACGTCCCTTTGAGCCTTTTCTCCTCCCTTCCTTAGACCACATCCAGGATTATGTATTAAATTAATTGTGGTTGTCATTCTAGTTGCTCTTTCGTTTTCCTTTTTGTTGCATGGGAATATATATACAACATAAATTTTCCCATCTCAACAACTCCCATGCATGCAATTCAATGGGATTAATCACATTCACAGTATTGTGGTACCCTGACTACCTTCCATTACTAAAGCTTTCCTATATCCCAAAACAGAAATTCTACACCCATTATGCATTAACTCTCCATTCCCCCTACCTTCTGCTACTGGTAACCTGTATTCTAATTTCTGTTCCTAAGAATTTGGCATATCTGCTGATATTTTCTTTGTAGTTATCATGGAGCTTACATTTAATGATTTAAATCTATACCAATCTCATTTGCTTTGACAGGAATATAACTTCAATATTATACACAAACTATGTTCCTATATTTTTCCACCCCCACCTTCATGTAGTTCATGTTATAAATTACATATTTAATATGAGTCTAAAACCACTGACTTATCATTACATTTTCTGCATTTACCTTTTAGATCCTATAGGAAGGGAAAAAGTGGATTTACAAATAAAAAATACAATAGTACCAGTATTTATATTTACCTATGTCATTACCCTCAATAGACATCCTTATTTCTTCAGGCGGCTTCAGTCTGTTACCCATTGTCCTTTTCTTTTAACCTGCAGAACTCTCTATAGTATCCATGTAGAATCAGTCTACTGGTGATGAATGTCCTCAGCTTTGGTTTATCTGGAAATATCTCCATCTCTCCCTCATTTTTGTAAGACAGCTTTGCTGAATATAGAATTCGTGGTTGGCATTTTTTTTAGCATTTTAAATCAGTCATTCCACTGATTTCTTGCTTTCATGGTTTCCAATGAGAAATTGTAACTTACTATTACTGAAACTCCCTTGTATGTAATATATTGCTTCTCTTTGGTGGCTTTCAGAATCTTCTCTTTATTTTTGGCATTTGACAGTCTAATTAGAATATGCTATGGCATGGGTCCATTTTTTGGCTTATCTTGTTTGAAGTTCATTGAGCATCTTGGATGTATATATTCATGTCTTTTGTTTAATTTGGGAAATAGGCAGTCATTTCCTAGAATATTTCCTAGAATATTCTCTATGTCCTGTTCTCTTTTTCTTCTCCTTCTGGCAGCCCTATAATGTCTATATTGTTATGCTTGATGGTTTCCCACAGGTTCCTCAGGCTCTCTACACTTTTCATTCTTTCTTCTTGCTGTTCCTAAGACTGGATGATTTCAATTGTTTTATTTTCAATTTCACTGGTTCTTTCTTCTGCCAACTCCAAACTGCTGCTGAATCCTGTTTCAGCTTGCTAATGCTGCCAGAATGCAATATACCAGAAATGGATTGGCTTTTAAAAGGAGAATTCATTAGGTTACAAATTTATAGTTCTATGGCCATGAAAATGTCCAAATTAAGGTATCAGCAGGAGGATACCTTCACTAAAGAAAGGCCAACCACGCCTGGGGTTCTCTGTCACATGGGAAGGCGCATGGCAATGTCTGCTGCCCTTCTCTCTCAGCTTCTGGTTTCAAACAGCTCTCTCAGCTTCTGGTTCCAAGATCCTCTCTTACCTTCTCTGTGGCAAACTCTGGATTTCATTTCATAGCTTAGCATCTCCTGGGGCATCATCTGTCGCTTGGGTTTCATCTCTCTGCTCTGTGTCAACTCTCCAAGCATCTGTGCTTTCTCCAAAATGTCTCCCTTTTAAAGGACTCCAGTAAGTGGATTAAGAACCACACTGAATGAGTGGCATCACATCTCCATGGAAACAGCCTAATCAGAAGTTTTCACCCAATAATAGGGCTGCCCCCACAAGAATGGATTTTAAAAATATAGCTTTACTGGGGTATATAACTGTTTCAAATCAGCACAAATTCCTCAAGGGAATTTTTTTTTCAGAGCACAATTTATTAATATCTCTTTTTATATATTTTCATTGACAAATTTTCACACATATATAGTTCATGCATGGTGTACAATCCATGGCTCACAATCTCATCACATAATTGTATATTCATTACCATGATCATTTTTGTGAACATTTACATCACTCCAGATAAAGAAATAAAAAGAAAAAAGAAAAAAACTCATGCATACCATACTCCTTACCCCTCCCTCATTGAACACTAGTATTCCATATACCCAATTTATTTTACCCCTTATCCCCCCTATTTATTTATTTTGTATCCATATTTTTTACTCATCTGTCCATACCCTAGATAAAAGTGGTATCAGACACAAGGTTTTCACAATCACACAATCACATTATAAACGTTCCTTTATACAATCATCTTCAAGAATCAATACTACTGGAACACAGCTCAGCAGTTTCAGGTACTTCCCTCCAGCCACTCCAATACACCAAAAACTAAAAAGGGATATCTATATAATGCATAAGAATAACCTTCAGGATAAACTCTCAACTCTGTTTGATATCTCTCAGCCACTGGAACTTTATTTTGCCTCATTTCTCTCTTCCCTTTTTTGGTCAAGAAGGCTTTCTCAGTCCCATGATGGTGGGTCCTGGCTCATCCTGGGAGTTCTGCCCCATATTGCCAGGGAGATTTACACCCCTGGGAGACATGACCCACATACGGGGGAAGGGCAGTGAGTTCACCTGCCAATTTGGCTTAGAGTAATGGACCACATCTAAGCCACAAAAGAGGTTCTCGGGGGGGGGGTGACTCAGGCATAATTTTAAATAGGCTTAGCCCATCCTTTGCAAGAATAAGTTTCATAGGGGCAAACCCCAAAATCAAGAGCTCGACTTGATTTGGTTGTCCCTACGCTTGTGAGAATATCAGAAATTCTCCAAATTGGAAGTTGAATATTTCCTCTTTTCCCCCCAGTGCCCCAAGGGGACCCTGCAAATACTTCTTTGTTCACTGCCCAAATTACTCTGGGATATATTAGGGTATCACGCTAACCTGGACAAACCAATAAGATCTCATGTTCTATCAACCAATAAGATCTCATGTCCTATTCAAGATTCCATGTTCTTATGGTGTTCAACTAAACAGACCACACAAAGTATATTAGATAACGCACTACCCAAAGTACAAATTTTGCAACAAATAAACCTCTTTCCGTTTGGTCCTCTAGGGGATT